>CANXYC010231039.1:0-22785 GCA_948193065.1 Aleurites moluccanus | reverse complement strand
ATCAAAGAACATCTTAAGAACACATTTAAACCAAAAGAATCACAAAATCACTTACTTTCCAAATGGTTCTTCCAAAACTTCAAAGGTTTGATTTATCACTTTTTCTTGTTTTTCCTTTGAATCTAAGGATAGATTTGTGTTTAGAATGATGGAATTAACAAGTTTGGATCAAGAAATGAAAGAAAACAACAAGCTTTGGTGAAGATCAATGGTGGCCGAAACTTGTAATGGAGGAAAGAGAAAGTGGAATGGTGATAATAGTGAAGAATGATGAAGAGGTGGGAAAAATCACTTAAAATATCAAGTTGGTGATTCAATACATTAGGCTTATAGTAAAAATGGTGAAACCTAGCTTACTAACCATCCAATTCTTCATTTTTTCATCCAATGGTTTGATTTAGATGAGCCTACAATGATACCATAGGTTTGCACATACCATATAAGTCCATATTTCAAAGGAAAAGACCAAACTACCCTTAATTCAATTGAAATCCCTAACCGAGCAGTTTTGCCCGGAATTATTTTCTACCGGTTTTAACTTTCCAATAATAATTCATTTAATCATAAAACCTCTATTTTCATGTCCTGATATTCCTTTTTACCTTCAAATATGATATTAATTCCATAAAAACTCGAGGGGGTGTGAAATGATCATTTTGCCCCTAGTTCATTAAAAACTCAAATTTACCCGATTTCTTCCTAACAACTTTTAAACCCCTTCTAATCATATAATTACATCATATAATATGCATATCTATCAACTTCATGCATAAACACATAAAAATTCACAATTTCAAGTCAAGAAAAAATTTTCCCCTAGGTTACCCTTTATGGTTCAAGTTCTAGGTTTAAACTGAGGTGTTACATACACTATCACCTGAAATCCACAGAAGAGGAGTGAGCTTTCAACTCAGTAAGATATAAACATGCAAGGTAAAGGTCAAGCCAAAGGAACATGGATATGGAAATATCATAAGGTTATGCTTATAGGAACATAAGTGCTCACAATCGAATAGCATTGCCAAAACATATGATAGAACTGCAGAGTGCATCATTAGCCTTGCTACCTTATCACAACAGAGCGCATCAGTAGCCTTGCTACCTTATTGCAAAACATATGCTTATCCAGGCATATGCCTAGAGCTCATGGTCCCCTCTAGGTGGAACACTGATAAAAACCCTATCAGCTAGGTTCCCAAAGTGCACAATGGACCAATGAATTTACTCTCATTAGGAAGAACATTCTATACATATACATATCATGGGTCATATAGCTTGAATTTCACAAGAAATCATATTGGTCGCATGACTATCAACATATAAACATGAATTCATTCAAGTTAACAAATAAGTTTCATATGTGCTTGGTCTAAGGAAGAACGACCAAGTCATTTACACATATAAAGTGATTACACATGACAAATTATCATTTGCTTGAGAACATCATGGGAATTTCATTTAATAGGTGCACAATACCATATTTCGAAATATAAAGATCATATAAATGAATATTAGGAAGGATTGAATATTCAGTTTCAAGATACAATATGCATATGCAATGTTTATACTTACCTTAGAGCAATTTATCCTTGTATTTCCCTCAATTACTTGTATATTCCGTAATCTCCTCTATTTTCTTGAGTTCTCTTCTCCTATGACATTTCCCCAAATACTCATAATTAGGGTTTCCCTCAATTAATAATACAAAATATGGTTCCTTATAATTTTAACTATCTTATAGTCTCTATTATTGTTTACTAACATCAATTTAATTCATCCCTTATAAAAAATATGAAAATTTGAATATACTTACTATTCACATCACTATTCATTAAAATTCATAAATTCTGGTATCTTCCATATTAATCAAAATTAGTAGCCTTAATACTCATAAAAGGTTCTATATACTCATAAATAATTATTCTAACTACAAAAGATATTAATCTAAAAAGAAAAATGAAAATTGGAGAAATTACCTTATTTTCCAAAAAAAAAAAAATTCAGTTCTAGAAGGATCCGAGCTTTGAATGAGGATCTAATGCCTTGAATGCGATAATTTAATGATTTAATGCATTAACTCCGAGTATTAATGCACTAGAAAACAAATGGCACATATTAGAGAGAGATAAGAGAAGAAATGAAGAAGAAAGAAGGAAAAGAGGAGAAGTTATAGTGAGAAAATGGCTATTGTTTCTCTTTTAAATAGGCTATTGCCTCACTAATATCCACTTCGCCAAATTACCACTTCGGCAATCCCACTTCACCAATTCTCTATTTTGTCAATTCCACTTCGTCAATCCCACTTCGCCAATTCTCCACTTCACCAATTCCACTTCGGCAATCCCATTTTGCCAATCTCACTCTGCCAATCCCACTTCGCCAATCTCACTCCGCCAATCTTCACCTCGGGAAATCTCACTTCACCAATCTCACTTTGCCAAATTCCACTTTGCCAGATTCCACCTATCCAGCTCGATCAGCCTTTATTCTTCTCGAAATCGAGAAGCCAGCTCACACTATCTATATCTGCCAAGCTAGAAACCTTCCTTGTCAACTCACACTAAACCAGCTCGCAAACGTGCTACAGGCATCCAAACTCCTCCATTCTCTTTGTCACTTAAAATAGACACTTAAGGGTCCAACATATCTAAAATTCAGATCAAAAGGAGATCTATAACATTTATGATAAATTTCTAAATTTCACTCAGACTTTTTTCAGTCTCCACATCTCAGAATAAACAGCAAACTCAAGCTTATTGCAGGAAATAAGGAACTAGACAAGTTCTAATTGAGAAAGCATATCTCCTCACACACACAAAATCTTACAAAACTAATTTATAGACTTAAAGATAAGATATAAATCTATAACTCTTATGTTTTATACTTTTTCAAATTATTCATTTAAGGTCCTGAAAAATGACTTATAAGATCATACTTGAATACAGATTCTGAAATTCTCAAAGCATTAATCTATCCACAATCATCTCAACAAACATGCATGAAAAGAAAAGAGAAAAAAAAAAAAATGTAACAGGTATTACATTCTTCCCCCCTTAAATAAATTCGTCTTCGAATTTTAAAGAACTTACCTTGAACCTGAAATAAATAAGGATACTTGTATTGCATGCTCTGCTCACTTTCCCAAGTGCACTCTTCTATAGCTTGATTTCTCCATAGGACCTTAACCATTGTTATATCCTTATTTCGTAGTCTCTTGATCATTCGGTCCACATTGGCAATTGGAATCTCTTCATATATCAAGTCCTGCTGAAGGTCCACTGCCGGAACTTATAGCACATGAGAAGGATCAGCAATATATTTTTGAAGCATCGATATGTGAAATACCGGGTGCATACTATCCATCCTAGGTGGCAAAGCTAACTTATATGAAACTTCTCCAATCTTGCTCAGAATCTTAAACGGTCTGATAAATCGTGGAGATAGCTTGCCTCTCTTGCCAAACCGTAGAACTCCTTTCATTGGTGAGATCTTTAAAAACATTAGATCACCAATGGAAAAATGAAGGTCTTTTCTCTTTGGATCGGCATAACTCTTTTGGCGACTGAAAGATATCTTTAATCTCTCTCGGATCAGTGGAATCTTTTCTAATGTATATTTTATCAATTCTGGTCCTTCGATACACTTTTCTCCAACCTCATCCCAACACAAGGGAGATTTGTATTTCCTGCCATACAAAGCTTCATAAGGGGACATCTGGATATTGGAATGGTAGTTGTTGTTGTAGGAAAAGTCTATCAACGGTAAATAAGCATCCCAATTTCCTCCAAAGTCTAGAATGCACATCCTCAGCATGTCTTCTAGAGTTTGGATGGTCCTCTCTGATTGCCCATCTGTTTGCGGGTGAAATGCTGTGCTGAAATCAAGCTGTGTACCCAAGCACTCTTGTAATTTCTGCCAAAATCTCGAAGTGAATTGAATACCTCTATCTGAGATGATGGAAACTGGAACTCCATGAAGTTTGACAATCTCATCGACGTAAATTTGTGCATATTGAGAAGCCATATAAATCATCTTGACTGGCAAGAAATGAGCTGACTTGGTTAATCTATCAATAATAACCCATATTGAATCATGGACTCTTGAAGTCCTTGGCAATCCAACCACAAAATCCATAGTCACTCTCTCCCATTTCCATTCTGGTAGTGGAAACTGTTGAAGTAGTCCTGTAGGTTTCTGATGCTTTAACTTGACTTGTTGACAAGTTAGACATTTAGCTACATATTCTGCAACATCCCTTTTCATTCCACTCCATCAATAGGAATCCTTAATGTCATGGTACATCTTCGTTGCACCTGGATGCACGTTATACTTAGTATGATGTGCTTCCTTAAGAATCACATCCCTCAAACCCTCAACTGCCAAAACACATAACCTGCTACCATGTCTCAACATGCCATTAGTCACAACAAATCCTAGAGCTTTTTCCGATCTCACATCACTCTTTAGCATCACCAACTGAGGATCTCTATCTTGAGCTTCTCTTATATGATCAATGAGAACCGGCTTGACTTGGAAATATGCTAAAAACACTCCTAAATCTGACAAATCCAAACTGATTCTCATATCACACAATCTCTGCACTTCCCTCACTAATGATTTTCTACTCACTTGGATATGGGCTAAGTTTCCCAAAAACTTCATGCTCAAAGCATCTACCACTACATTAGCTTTTCTTGAATGGTATAAGATTTCACAATCATAATCCTTAAGCAATTCAACCCACCTTCTCTGCCTAAGGTTAAGGTCTTTTTGCTGAAATATATATTTTAAGCTCTTATGATCTGTGAAGATCTCGCACTTTTCTCCAGACATATAATGTCTCCATATCTTCAGAGCAAATATAATTGCAGCCATTTCAAGATCATGTGTAAGGTAATTCACCTCATGCTTCCTCAACTACCTAAAAGCATAGGCTATCACCTTACCATATTGCATAAGCACACAACCAAACCCTACTCTCGATACATCACAACACACTGCATATCCTCCTTCACCAGACGGCAAAGCTAGGATAGGTGCCATAGTGAGACAAGTTTTTAACTTGTGGAAACTATCTTAACAATCATCCGTCCATAGGAATTTAACTTGCTTCTGAGTAAACTTGCTCAAAGGAGCTGCAATCTTCAAAAAATCTTGCACAAACCTCTTATAATACCCGGCTAAACCTAAGAAACTTCTAACTTTAGAAATATTTGTGGGTCTAGGCCAATTTAGGATTGCATCCACTTTCTTTGGATCAACTTTGAGTCCTTCCTTATTCACCACATGCCCAAGGAAACAAACACTATCTAGCCAAAACTCACACTTGGAGAACTTGGAAAACAATTTATGCTTTCTTAAGGTCTGCAATGCAATCTGAAGATGTTCTTCATGCTCTTCCTTGCTCCTAGAATATACAAGGATGTAATCGATGAATACAATGATAAACTTGTCCAGAAATGGCATGAACACCCTATTCATTAAGTCCATGAATACGGCTGGTGCATTAGTCAGTCCAAATGGCAACACTAAGAACTTATAGTGTCTATATCTGATTCGAAAAGCTGTTTTTGATATATCCTCATTCTGAATTCTCAACTGATGATAACCCGACCTCAAGTCTATCTTGGAGAAATGACTTGCACCCTGCAACTGATCAAATAAATCATCTATCCTTGGTAAAGGATACTTGTTCCTGGTAGTTGCCTTATTGAGTTGTCTGTAATATATGCATAATCTCATAGAACCATCCTTCTTCTTCATAAAGAGTACAGGTGCATCCCATGGTGAGCTGCTAGGTCTGATGAATCCTTTGTCAAGAAAATCTTGTAACTAAGTCTTTAACTCTCTCAATTCCACTGGTGCCATATGGTATGGAGGAATAGAAATCGGATTTGTGCCAGATAGCAACTCAATACCAAATTCTATCTCTCTACCTGGTGGCAGACCAGGTAACTCTTCAGGAAATACATCTGGAAACTCATTAACAATAGGGATTTGCTTCAAATCTTTTACTTCCTTTTGAGTATCTCGGACATAAGCCAAATATCCTTAGCATCCTTTCTTCATTAATCTCCTTGCCCCTAAGGTTGATATCATATTATATGGTGCTTCGCTCCTCTTCCCTTGAAATTCAAATTCCTCACCTGAAGCTAACTTGAAAACTATCTTCTTCCCATTACAATCTATAGTAGCATAGTGCTTGGACAACCAGTCCATGCCCAAAATCACATTAAATTCCAACACAGGCAATTCAATCAAATCTACATTCAAGTTCTTGCCACCTATGCTAACCACAAATGAAGGATAAAAGTTTTGAACTTCAATCTCTTCCTCTAAAGGAGTAGAAACAATCAGCATAGTTTCAAGCAACTCACAGGGCACATGTAGTTTCTTAGCAAAACATGATGACAAAAAAGAATGTGTAGCTCCTGAATCAAACAACACTCTAACAGTCAAATCTTGGATCGAAAGAATACCTGTAACAACCGTATTAGATGCCTGGGCCTCATGCTGTGCTAGAGCAAAAACTCTACCTCTGCCTCTACCTATGGGAATCGATCTCGAAGCCTAAGCCACATGCTGAATCGATGCTCTGCCAGCCTCTAAAGTCCTGCACAAAATTCCTCGGCCTACCCCTGGCTGCTGACAAACACTTCTCTCCCTATTCATCTGAACTGTGGTCTGAGAAGCCTGAGGTCTACCTCCAAAGGATGGTTGTGGACAATTCTTGAGTAAATGACCTTGCTGTCCATACCTAAAGCATGCTCCTGACGCATAATGATAAGGGCCATTATGAAATTTACCACATATAGAACACAAAGGTCTATGAGTCCTGGATAGTGCAAAGCTAGCTGAACTATGGCTCATCTGAGAAGTGGGTCCAGGGGTAGTCCGATTTTGCTGTGGTCTCTCTGAAGGTCCTTTATACCCACTCCTAGAAGCTGACTGATGAGTCATTCCTATAGTTTTCATTCCACTTTATTGTTTAGAAGAACTTCCTGCTTTAATTTTCTTCTTCTCAACTCTTTCAGATCTAGCTTCCATCTCTCTATTCTTAATTACCCTAGCCTTATCCACCAGCCTAGAGTAAGAGTCAAACTCAAGAACAGCTAGGAGTTTAAATAGTGGAGCTACCAATCCTCTGCGAAACCTCTGAATCCGTGCCACTTCTGTAGGCACCAGAGCTGGAACAAATTTGCTTAACTGACTGAACTTTCTGGCGTACTATAAAACACTCATACCGGGTGTCTGAACCAATCTTTCAAACTCCAAAGATTTAGCTTCTCTTACACTCTCTGGAAGAAATTCATTCAACACCAATTCCTTAAATCTCTCCCAAGAAAGATCTTCATTTCCCCAAAGCATACCAGAAATACTCCTCTTGAACCAATCCTTGGCCTCAACTTTCATCAAATAGCCCACAAACTCTATATCTCTTCTATCGAAAATCCATAGAATCTGTACTTTCTCTTCAATTTCTTCTAGGAAATCTGTAGGATCCACCTCACCTCTATACTCTGAAGGCCAAAGCTTAAGAAATCTCTCGAATGATACCTCTTCCACTTGACATACAGCGGGTGGTGGAACTGCTGCAGGAACAAGGATCTCTGGAGCTTGTACTGGAGGTACCTGTTGTTGCCTTTCCTGAGTAATGAACTCAACTAACATTGTATAATTCCTTTGCAGCTGTTCTAATTGTTGAGCCATATTAACTACATCTACTGGTGGCACAGGAGGACTCTCATCTCTTCCATTTCAACCCACAGAAACTTCTTCAGAAGGCAATTCTAGTCTAGGATGGCCTCGACCTCGTCCTCTACCACATCGTGGAGGCATCTTGATACTGATAAGAAGAACAAACAAGATCAGACACACTATGCACACTTAACGCAGATATGCATATACTAAAGGAAGACACAACTGGATGAGGCACGAATCCTATGCTCCGTAATCATCTTAATCAACACTTATACTAGGGATCATGCACATCTATCTATCTTATATCTTAACGATTATAAACCTATAGCTTTGATACCACCTCTATCACACCCCAACTCCAGTGGTGTGATGGTCCTACGGCAAGGGTAGGCTTAAGGCCACCATAAACCTATAGAACACTTATATCCTGGATCTCATACACAATACATATCCACATCATAAGAAATTATCATTTTAAATACTCATTTCTATGATTCATGTAAACACCATTCATACATTTACATTCGTCATCATATGAATTCCTCTTGTTCCTTACAGATCAAAAGATACATTCCACATCAATAAGGAACAAGAGCAGCCCAATTGTAACAATTCAGACATCAAAATATTATCATCCTCAACATCTAACTATGGAGCTCTAGAGTATACTCCTCATACATACAATACCATAATACAAACTAATGAATATATCTCAAAAGAATTACATAGAGTATTCTTGGAGGAATAAATCAAGAAGCTCTGTCTTCTATATTAGCTCCATCTCGAGCTACACTATCACTTGAAATCCAAAAAAAAGGAGTGAGCCTTCAACTCAGAAAGATATAAACATACAAGGTAAAGGTCAAGTGAAAGGAACATGGATATGGAAATATCATAAGGTTATGCTTACAAGAACATAAGTGCTCATAATCGAATAGTATTGCCAAATCATATGATAGAACTGCAGAGTACATTAGTAGCCTTGCTACCTTATTGCAACAGAGTGCAGCAGTAGCCTTGCTACCTTATCACAAAACATATGCTTGACCAGGCATATGCCTAGCGCTCATGGTCCCCTCTAGGTGGAACACTGATAAAAACCCTATCAGCTAGGTTTCCAAAGTGCACAATGGACCAATGAATTTACTTTCATTAGGAAGAGCGTTCCATATATATACATATCATGGGTCATATAGCTTGAATTTCACAAGAAATCATATTGGTCGCAAGACCATCAACATATAAACATGAATTCATTCAAGTTAACAAATAAGTTTCATATGAGCTTGGTCCAAGGGAGAACGACCAAGTCATTTATACATATAAAGTGATTACATGTGATAAATTATCATTTGCTTGAGAACATCATGGGAATTTCATTTAATAGGCGCACAATACCATATTTCGAAATATAAAGATCATATAAATGAATATTAGGAAGGATTGAACATTCAGTTTCAAGATACAATATGCATATGTAATGTTTATACTTACCTTAGAGCAATTTATCCTTGTATTTCCCTCAATTACTTGTATATTCTGTAATCTCCTCTATTTTCTTGAGTTCTCTTCTCCTATGACATTTCACCAAATACTCACAATTAGGGTTTCCCTCAATTAATAATACATAATATGATTCCTTATAATTTTAACTATCTTATAGTCTCTATTATTGTTTACTAACATCAATGTAATTCATCCCTTACAGAAATTTTGGAAATTTGAATATACTTACTATTCACATCACTATTCGTTAAAATTCATAAATTCTGATATCTTCCATATTAATCAAAATTAGTAGCCTTAATGCTCATAAAAGGTTCTATGTACTCATAAATAATTATTCTAACTACCAAAGATCTTAATCTAAAAAGAAAAATGAAATTTGGAGAAATTACCTTATTTCCAAAAAAAAAAATCAGTTCAAGAAGGATCCAAGCTTGGAATGAGGATCTAATGCCTTGAATGCGATAATTTAATGATTTAATGCATTAACTCCGAGTATTAATGCATTAAAAAACAAATGGCACAGATTGGAGAGAGATAGGAGAAGAAATGAAGAAGAAAGAAGGAAACGAGGAGAAGTTATTGTGAGAAAATGGCTATTGCTTCTCTTTTAAATAGGTTACTGCCTCACTAATACCCACTTCGCCAAATTCCCACTTCGGCAATCCCGCTTCGCCAATTCCACTTCGGCAATCCCGTTTCACCAATTCTCCACTTCGCCAATTCTCCACTTCGCCAATTCCACTTCGGCAATCCCACTTTGCCAATTCTCCACTTTGCCAATTCCACTTCGGCAATCCCACTTTGCAAATCTCACTTCGCCATTCACCTCGGCAAATCTCACTTCGCTAATCTCACTCCGCCAGATTTCCACCTCGGCAAATCTCATTTCGTCAATGTCACTTTGCCAGATTCCACTTCGCTAGATTCCACCTATCCAGCTCGATCAACCTCTATCCATCTCGAAATTGAGGAGCTAGCTTGCACTACCTATATCTGCCGAGCTAGAAACCTTCCTCGTTAACTCATAATAAACTAGCTCGCAAATGAGCTACAGGCATCCAAATTCCTCCATTCTCTTTGTCACTTAAAATAGACATTTAGGGGTCCAACATATCTAAAATTCAGATCAAAAAGAGATCTATTCTATTTATAATAAATTTTTAAATTTCACACAGACTTTTCTCAATCGCCACATCTCAGAATAAACAGGAAACTCAAGCTTACTGCAGGAAATAAGGAACTAGACAAGTTTTGATTGAGAAAACATATCTCACACACACAGAATCTTACAAAACTGATTTACAGACTTAAAGATAAGATATAAATCTATAACTCTTATATTTTACACTTTTCCAAATTATTCCTTTAAGGTCCTGAAAACTGACTTACAAGATCATAACTGAATACAGATTCTGAAATTCTCAAAGCATTAATCTATCCATAATCATCTCAACAAATATGCATGAAAAGAAAAGAGAAAAAAATATATAACAGGTATTATAATTGTGAATAAAATAATCGTCTTCCTCTCCACTTTAGCTTCCATGGCTGAAAATTTCTAACCAAATTCCTCAAAATTTTATACAATTCTTCTTAACCAAATTAACAACTCCTCACCTCAAATTTCAAGCCTTCCATCCTTCAAGCTTCCTCTTTTCATCAAATTACCGATTTTTTGTTGGAATCTAAAGAAATATTTCAAGAGATATAAAGAGGTAATATATTTAAACTAACTCCATAATTCAATTTAGTAAGCTTAATTAGTAGATTAGAGACTAAATTAGTGAAAAAAGATAGATTTTATATCAAACCTTTAAAATTTTGAAATTTCAATATCTTGATAGAAAGTTGGAGGCTAATTCTAGGAACTTTAGAATTATATTTTGAAAATTTTCAAAGCATGAAAGTTGTAGATATGTATGTGTAGAATATATGCTTTAAGAAAGTTTTGCCAAATTCATACTTTCTAAGGAGATATAGGATACTGAGTGTCACTAGCTCGGGTTAAGATTTGGTCAGAGAAATCCTATTATTTTTTGTATTTTTGAGTACCTTAAGTTCAAAATCAAAGAAAATTCAAAACATAAAAGATGTTCCATTATTCTTTGATAAATTTCAGTGAAAACATAATATCATTTAGATATCTACATATTGAGATATAAATAAAAAAGTAGAGATTGCTCGGATAGGATTTGCAGGATAAATTTCAGGATGCAGGGTAGAATTAGAAAATTCACCATAACTCTTGTAATACAAAGAAAAATATAAATTTTTAGTATGTTAAACCTTCATATGTATAATTTAATTACAAAAAATAATTGAAGCAATTGGATGAGTATAACTAGAGATATTAATAAAAGTAACTAGACTGTCAGAAACCAAATTGTAGAAAATTGAAAGGGATAGTTACAATTTGATTCACATTATATGAAATTAAAGTAAATTGAGTATGTTAGGCATTAAAATTAAGTATTTTTATTAGTATTTTAGGTGTCATTTTGTAGTTAATTAATTAAGCTTTTGTATTAGTTAGATTAATTTTAAATATAGTTTTGAATTTCAATTTGAAAATTAAGATTTAGTAATATTTCGGTAGATTTAATAGGATTTAGATTTGATTTTGAATAATATTTTTATTTCATTTGATTTTGATTTTGATTTTTTATTTAGATTTATGATTTTGATTATAATTTTATTTTTGAATAATGATTTCTATTTGATTTGATTTTGTTTTGAAGGTTTAAAAATTAAAATTTTGGATTTTCAGTTTGGAAATATTCTTCAGGGGATGAAATACCGAGTAACGGTATTTGGAGCCAATACCCGATATTTGGAGATGAGGAACCGGTATTTGAAGTACTAGTGGAGCCCGAGAGACAGTAGTGAATACCGGGTACCCGGTATTTTATCACAATACCCGGTATTTCACTGGACAACCGATATTTCGCTAAATAGCATGAAATACGGGTACTCGGTATTTTAAGCTCTGTAACCGGTATTTCATATCCCTACATAGTATTTTGCTCTGCCCTCAGAAATGAAATCTATGAAAAGGCAACCAAGGCTTGGAAAAAAAAAGGGAGATCACTCTTGGGAGTTAAGAAGACTTAAAGGAGGCTAGAGAAAAGGATTTTTGGAGCTTCAAGACCTTCAATCAATCAAAGAGATCATCAAATAGAGTTTTTACTTTCTCTACTTGTTTATTTCTTTGTTAATTTTATTATGAACATGTTTAATTTATTGATTACTTTACTTTTTCTTTATTTAATCATGTTGAACTAAATCCTTTTTTTAGGATTTAGATGAAGTTAATTGAATAATAAAAGTTGATGACAATGATTTATAATTTCAATTATTCTTAATGCATAGTTTGATTTGTTAATTTTGATTTATAAGTATTTTATAATTGGCCACTCTAATCACTATCTTAGGTAGCTATTTATAAGCGAGAGTTGCGATAGTTGCTAGTTCATGGGATTAATAAGCTAAGGCATGTATCGCTAAGAGATTAGGATACACTTTAGTGGATTTTATGAAATTGCTAAGGATCTTAATGAATTAACATTGATTCGGTGATCACGAGAGTAGACACTTGCATTAATGTTAATGTTTGGATTTTTGCTCGAGAGAGACTAATTTATAATTTAGAGTAATCAATCTATCAAACATTTTAGTTTTGAAATCATTATTGAGTCAATCAATCGGGTAAATTCAATTAATGGAATCTAAATTCTAGATCGTTTTCTTTAATATCTTAAATTTCCAAGTTAAGATTTCTTATTTATTTAAATTTTGCTTTAAAAATTCATCCAAACCAAATTAATTTCTTTCCAATTAATAAAGATAATATAAATTTCGATAATTGACATCGCCTCTCTGTGGGACGATACTCTACTCACTCTATTACTTGCTAAAGCGATTCGTGCACTTGCGAAAAGCCCAAACAGTATCACATACAGGTGTTTCTACGACATCAGAAATGAAAGTAGGTATTTTATTCAAAGGAAAATGACCTAATCTAGGGTGCTATGTATCAAGAGTTACCATAGATACATGTTTATTATGACAGATTGTAGAATCTTGGCTTTGTGAAGAGAAATTATACTGCAAATAAAAGAGTTTGTCTCTCATTTCAACCAGTCCAATCGTCATCCATGATGATTGGACCTAGATGAAACACTTGTTAGACAAGAATACAAGACAAAATTGAGAACTTTGAAGGAATTTGCTTATTGACAGCAAATTAAAAGTGAAGGATGGAACTATGAGTACATTATGTAAATGGAGACTAGGATTCAAAGTAACAGAACCAATATGTGTTACTTGGACCTTGACACCATTAGATAACTGGATAAAGACATTATGAACCTGAACATAAGAAGTGAAAAAATCTAAGGAACAAACTATATGATATGTGGCCCCAATGTCAACAATTCAAGGTAAGTTTCTGAATTTGGAAAGTAATAGAGCTTAAAATTTGTTTGCATTCATAGCTAAGAAAACAGAGAAATTGCTACCTGCAAAGTTTGTCAAGTGAGTTGTAGGTGAAGAGGTTGAAGTGTTACCAGCATTGAACATATGATCATTCAAAAGAGTTATAAGCCTTTGAACTTTATTCTTTGTGAAATTGAGTCCAGAGTTTAATGGTGCATTGTGAAGCTCAGTATTGGATCTTACTGAATCTGCCTGAAGTGTAGGAGTTTGAGGCACTGTAACTTGATTAGCTACCTTATTCTGACCTCTTGATTGAGTAAACTTGAAGTCTGGTGGAAATCCAATTAATTTGTAACACTCTTTTTTAATATGTCCTGGTTTTCCACAGTGAAAACAAACTAGGTTACTCTGATTCTTTTTCACAGTCATCACTGCCCCCTCAATGAGATTTGGACTTTGTACAAATAACTGTCTATGTGACTCCTCTCTAATCACCATATTATAAACTTGATCCAAAGAAGGGAATGGTTTCATGAGGATAATTTGAGACATAAGAGACTGATAAGACTCATTCAAACAATTAAGAAGTTTGAAGATGTAATCCTTCTGAGTTACATCCACAAATCTTTAAAAACAGTTTTCATCACATTTTCCACATGAGCAAAAAGACAATGGCCTATAACTTCTTAATTCTTCCCATATGCCATTAAGCTCTGTGAAATACATGTCAACAGATTTCTAGCCCTGAGTTATTGAACATAACATTTGTTGAAGATGACATATCCAAGAGTCATCAGGTTGAGCAAATCGCTGATTCAATTTACTCCAGATTTTGCTAGCCTCTTCCATGTAAAAGATAGTAGTTGCAATAGGAGAAAAACTGACATTAAGAGCCATGCCACAATAAGATTGTTACAATGCATCCATGGCTGATATAGACCATTTGTAGACGCAGGTTTACGATTCGAACCATCAAGGAATCCTTGCTTGTTCCTTATGAAGACAACAAGCAAAAACAACCTCTTCCATGAAGAAAAATTCGCTGGAGTGAGTTTTGCAGTAACCACCACAGAGCTGTGTTTCTCAGAGTAATATAGATAAAAAGGAGATGAGGGATCGTCTACTGGACTAACATCAGATGAAGACGCCATTGAAGAATCTTGAGTTTCTTAAGAGCAAATAAAGAAGAGAAACCTTGAATTGAAACTTTGAACAACGAAAATCACAGAAAGAGAAAACCCTAAATAAAAATGCTCGAGAAAAAATAAATCTCGAAGAAAAAGGGGACGAGACTAAGAGCCATGTGCTCTGATACCATGTGATATAATATAATTTAGATTGAAATGAATTTTACAATATCTTTCATTGAATGAAGTAAACTTTATATACAATGTTAAGAACCAAAAGAGCTAAAAACTAACTAGCTAATACAAAACATAAAACTTAACTAATACTAACAGAAATGCTAACTAATCTAGCTTGAACATAACTGACTAAGCTGAGTTGGAATTTACACTTGTATAATTTAGTTTCAATCTGTTTCAGACTCATTACACGACCTACAACCATATCTGATGCTTATATAATTGAACACATAAAAGCTTGTACCAAAAATTAAAATGAGAGATGGACATTTTCGTAGAACAAATTGGAAGAAAGCAAGGAACCTCTTTCCGTTGTTAAAAAGTAGTACAATACAAAGACAGCTCCTTGATGTTACTATGTATTCTGGGACGCCATAGCTTGTTTACCGGTGACATCAAAACCTTTATTTCAGGCAGCAATAAAAAATATATTCCAAATTGACTAAATTCAAGCTTATCAAATTCAAAATCTCATTCATATTTACATATATTTAGCTCAAGAAAATAAGACATCAATATATTAATTTCGTTTGTGATTTCAAAAGTTTGCAATGATCTTATTAATTATAATGTGATATATTAATAATTTATATTTATTAAATATTTTTCTGTTCTTATATTTCATTTTTTAATTTCTTTTAATCATTGATTATGAGTAATTTAAAACAAATTAAAAATATTTTGTGAAAAATGCACAAATTGTGATAAATAATCACAAATTTTAAAATATTATTAATATACGGTATAAAAAATAAACTAGAGGAGACATTAATTAATTTTTAATCTATGATAGGAGTGGAGGTTGCAGAGAGGTTTGCGGGATAGAATCGAACCTGATTACTTATTTAACGGGGCCGCTTGGTCAGTCGACCGCTACAGCGGCAGTGAACGTTAGTGCCTGGTCGGGAATGGCGTTGTTGCTGCCTTTGTTAGGTGCAATTGTTGCCGATTCTTTCCTTATGAGATACTGCACCATTGTTATTTCCTCACTCGTATACATCTTGGTAAATTCCTTCCTCACTATTTGTTGATTAACTTCCGGATTTCCAGTTATTCAGTATAAAATATGTACTTTTTCGTAAAATTCTCTTAGATATTTCATAATATAAAAATAATTTTCTAACCCATGTTTATAGGTTAGAAATTATTAAACATGATATCACTTGTCACTTTGGTATAAATTACATTTATTTTGTTTATTTGTTCTATTAATTTTTTTTTTCTGTTTTGTTAATGTAGTTTCACTTGAAAAAAAAAATAAATAAAGAGCAGATTATTAAGGCTATAGTTTAGGAATTGCCTATGCTCATATTAACTGTTGAAACTAGTGCAACACTTTGAATTAAATTGTCATGGGTATAAAATTTTATTTGGGCACCATAATTATTAGGAAAAAAAAAATAGAAGGTTGATTTATAAAAATCTAATTTGAGGGTATCAATTAAAAATTTAGAAGAATTAATTGAAAAATTAAAACGAAATTTAGAAATATATATATATATATATATATATATATATATATATATATATATATGTTAAATGGTTAAAGAGTAGAGATGATAATTTTAGCCTGATCTGTGAATATCCATTCTAATGCAATTCGAATGAGGTTGATAATATATGTCTTATTTAATAAATGGGGCATATAATTTTTATTTTTTTTTTATTCGTGCAGGTTAGGATCAGATTCAAGTAATTATAATATCATATCTGATTAAATGTATTATATATATTTTTATTTTTTAATAATTCATTTATATATTTTTAATTAATAATTATTTTTTATATAAAATATAAATTATTTTATATGAATATTTAAAAAAATACATATTTATATATATATATATTAAAAAAATTAAAAAATATATATAAATGAATATATCTAACCTTCATTATTTATAATAAATATTTATATTATTAAATCGGTTAAATTTGAATTTTGCAAAACTCGTTTTAAATTTGACTCTACTAAGGGACCAAGCAGGCCGCGGATAAAGCTAGTTATGTAGTCGGAATTAATCGGTTTGACTGATAGTCATATGGGATGTGTTGGCTTTGCATTATCCATTGGGCCTGAGTATTGTTGGGCCTCTATCATGGGCAGTTTTTGCTCTCTTCTCCTTAGGCCAACTGTACGATATTTTGGGCCACCTTCATTAGGTGAGCTAGAGTCAATTTAATCGTGGAGTTGAATCGAATTAAAATTTAAAATTTAAATAAAATTAATTTTTAAATTTAATTTAATTAAATTAAATTGATATATTTTTAATATTAAACGAAATGACAATTCGATTTAATTTTTCAATTATTTTGATATTTTTAATAAAATAAATATATAATTATGAAAAATATTTATTTTTAAATATATATATAATAAATATATAATATATATAAAATTCGATCGATTTTATTATTTTAATTTTTAAATCAATCAAATCGACTGAAATTTTAAAAAAAAAAATCGAATCAAACAGTCAATTTTATTTTTTCACGGTTTTTGTCTCACCCCTAACCTTCACGTGCTTGGACTCACCTTCCATTTGGAAGGTTTACTCTTCTTCTTCGGCTGGTTGCTCTAGGTTTTGGGCTCCATAAATCAGCTGCAACAACCTTCATGCACTGGGGTTGACCTTTTGGTGAGTCAAATGCTTATATTTTGCTTTATTTCTTTATAAGAAATCGATATGGGATTGCCCTACTTTCAACAGTATATGTAATATGTAACTGAACACATTCCTTATGAAAACCTGCACAAAATCTACTAGTTTATTTTTAAGTAGTAAAGTAATATCACGGGTTAGTTTTCACATACCGTATTAAGTCCACAGATAATTAAGGTATTCTACAAAAAGTTTTATATTTTATGTTTAAAATTACGTAGACTTGATTCTTTTTTTATAAAATGTCTTACGAGTCGTTTAAAAGCTATATGTAAACAGTTTTTGGGTACGGAACAAGACTAAGAATAGAAACATGTGGTTGAATGTAGCTAGAAGTGGAGTTCCGTTCTACTAACCTCCACCTATCTCGGAAGTTAATTGATGGAGGAGAAAGTTTTCTTTCAGCTTTCATTTAGTCAGTCTAGCAGTTTCACACCTATCACTAATAGGCTAGGGGATAGTTGTGACATTTAATTCCCTGTTAAAGACATGTATAGTTTTAAACCCACCATTATAATATGGAAATATAGATGCAGGCAGTAGGAAGTAGCACATCGAAATGTTTATATTGATGTGTAGGGAATTATGATAAGCATGCTTTTATGGCATTGGTTTAAAAATAAATGCCATGTTTGGACAGGGACTTGGCTTGTTGACTCTATCAGCTCTGCTTCCTTCTCATAGTGTTTCAGCTTGCCCAAGCACCAAAACGGTGACGTCTTGTTCTTCTTCAATTCAAGTAGGTTTATTCTTCTTCTTCTTTTTTTTCTGTATCTGGTAGCACTGGAACAAGGTGGATACAAGCCTTCTGTTCAAGCCTTTGGAGCAGATCAGTTTGATGGACAAGACCTAGAGGAGAACCAAGCCAAAAGCTCTTTTTTTTTTTTTAATTGGTTGTATTATGGCACATGCACAGGCATTTTAGTAACATATACGATCTTAGTCTACATCCAAAACAACATTAACTGGGCTCTTGGATTTGGAATCCCATGTATGACTATTCATCTTCCTACTTGGGACCAAGACATATCGATATAGTGTCACAGCATAAGAGAATAGTGCATTTGTAAGAATTGGTCCGGTATTTATTGCATCAATAAGGAACAGGCAAACTTCCCCTTCTGCAATAGATTTAGTGGAAGAAGCAGGGTAATTTGCATACAGGGTTTGTTCTAAAATCGTCAATAAATAAAATTTTCATTATCCGGATCACTCAATTAATTAAAATATCTTATTTTTCAGTGGGATTTATGACTAAATTTATTGTCAATTTTATATATTATGATATGGAATGATGATTCACTAAACATGATGGCTCCATTATTCCACATCAGATGTAGGACCCTCCACTGCATTTAAACTTAAAAAGAAACCCTATTTCCAAGAATAGTGAGTTTCCTTCAACAACCAGATGGCATTAACGCTTCAGAGCTCCAAGTATGGAACAATGCAGCTTTTGATAATGGAGAATCAGAGGATTCAATGGGGATTTGATCTTCTTGGTGTACTCATTCTCTTGAATCCAGTTGCAGTAAAGAGAATCTGAGCCCTGTTTTTGAGAAATCCCCTGTTTCTCTAAAACCTTTAGTATCTTCAATATCTGTCAAGCCTCTTAATTCCAACAACACCATCGTTAACGCTCAAGTGAATCCGTTGAAGCATGTTGCTAAACCGGGTTTAATGTCTAAGAATGTGATTCTTGAGTATCAGAAAAATCGTGATGACAGAAAGATTGATAAGGAGATTGAAGAGATTAAAAAGGAAATTAGCCGTTTATCATCAAGACTAGAAGTGCTTAGGCTTGAAAAAGCAGAAAGGAGTCTAAAGAGTATTGAAAGGAGAGGGGAAATTCTGCCAGCAAAATTCATGGAGCCAAAACAGAATGTAAAGGTTGAAGAGCCATTGATGTCCAGTGAGAAAACAAAGATTAATTGAAGAGGAGTCAATTTGGGGCCATCGGAAATCATTTCTGGATCTAAGTCTCGGTTATTGAATAAGCAAGAGTTTACCCTTGTTTCTACTCAGAGTCGCAGAAAATCTTGTTTCTTGAAGCTTGAAGAAATCCATAAATTAAAAGCAACCAAAGAAAGGGTAAGAAACCTGTGATAGATGAGGTGGGACAAGCTGAAGAAGATGAGTTGCTCCTTAACCCTTCTGATGAACTGTTGAGTGCTTCAGACAAGTTTTTTGGGCCACCATATTAGGTGAGTCATCATGTCATAAAAAATAAGTCAGCTTAGCGGGTCTGACCGTTTATCAATAGAATATTTTAATCAGTTGAGTGATCATTATAATGAAAATTTTACTTAAGTGATAATTTTAGAATAAGTCCTATAGGTCAGTGAATATCTATACAAATTACCCAGAAGAAGCTCGCGGAATGTTACCTTCCCATGGTTCTGAGCAATTCAAGCAAGATATAACTTTTTGCTCTTTGATAATTGAAAAATAAGTGAGAATGTAAATGCTTCAAGACATCCCTGCAATTTTTAACACGTTTAAAGCTTTTTTTTTTGAATTTTAATTACTTCAACGCATCAAATTAGCTCTTCCAATATAGCAATTTGGATATTCTTATATGCCAGGTTTCTCAACAAAGCGCTGCTGACACGAAATGGCTCAAAGGAAGATGAGAATGTTGTAGCCTTTGAGAAGTTGAAGAAGCTATGGCAATACTTGGGCTTGTTCCAATGTGGATTACAAGCTTGCTATATGCTGTTGTGTTTGCACAGTCCTCAACTTTCTTTACTAAGCAAGGAAAAACTATGGATAGATCAATTACAAAGGGCTTTCATGTACCACCAGCTTCACTTCAATCCTTCAACACCCTAGCCAGTGTTTTGTTCATTCCAATCTATGACCGCATCTTTATTCCCATAGCGAGGACTTTAACTAGAAAACCTTCTGGCATCACAATGCTTCAGAGGATTGGAGTTGGGATGCTTTTATCTACTCTATCTCTGATAATTGCAGCTCTGGTTGAGATGAAGGGGCTTAAAATTGCTGGAGAATATGGACTAGTCGATATGCCAAATGTGACAGTTCCAATGAGCATTTGGTGGCTAATTCCTCTGTATGTCTTGTTCGGAGTTTCTGTTGTGTTTTATGTCGTCGGTCTGCTAGAATTTTTCTATGGTCAGGTCACTAGTGAATTAAGAAGTGTAGGCCTTTCTCTTTACCTTAGCATCTTTGGTGTAGGAAGCTTTTTAAGCAGCTTTCTTGTATCTGCTATTGAGAAAGCCACTGGTAGGCAAGGCCATGATAGTTGGTTTGCTAATAATCTGAATCGGGCTCATCTTGATAATTACTTCTATTGGCTACTTGCAGGGCTAAGTAAGAAACAATTGGTTGCTTTCGTGTATTTTGCAAGAAATTATGCATATAATAGGTGAGTACAGTGTAAATGTAGTATTTCCATTCTATTGTAATTGTTATATGCAATATGGTAGGGGAAGTAGCCAAAGAAATTATGTAAATACGTAGTATTCTCAATTGCATTGTAATAGTATTACTCTGTTCAAATTGATATGTTGAACAGCGGACAGGTTTCGGTTCACTTTTTCTGTTATTTATTTTGTTTAGTATTTGCTTGGTTGAATTGGGTTTGATTTTGATGTATTTTAAACCAAACCAATAATGTTCATCCTTTGTTATAAGCTCCTAGCAAAGCTTGGTAATTAATTTTGAGATCCAAACAAAATGGATAAAATTCGAGTTTTGCTAGGAATGGCAAAATTAGTTTTGATAAAAAAATTAAAAAACACCATTGATTTTTTATTTTTTTTAATTATCCCATGCAAGAAAAGATTCCCCCATTGAAGCTGACAGCGAATACAAATTAAAAATAAATAAATAAAAGAAAAGAAGAAGACACAACTACCCATGCCATGAGTCCGGCATCCATACAGATAGATTTTGAGCATTTAAAAAATCAGAATCATTACATGATTGAAGTGGCCCATATGCTGTTTCCTAATCAATAATAATACGTAGGACTCACTCAGGTTCCGAATCACCGGAGATTCAAGATCCACTCATAAACGCCATTGTCCAAGGCTCCAGTGATTAGAAAGGCCAGCCTGTCTACAGATACAATTCCGGTGGCTGGACATCTGCTAGTTTAATAATAGGTAAAGTTTAGCTAGCTGTGTTAAATTTATCAATGTACGAGTTAAATTAAGTTTTAGTTTTATCTTAGACTTGCGACAGGAAGTGGAGGTTGCAGTGTCGTTCGCTTATATAACCTAATAACATATTTGACAGGGCCACTCGGTCAGTCGATGGCTACTGCGAGTGCGGTAGCTCATAACTATGAATTGATCACTGGTTGGTAAAATCATTGTTAACTGATACAATCTATATACTAAATGAACATTAAGAATACAAAATAATAATTAAGAATAGATAATTTTTTTAATCGTGACACTCGTTGAAATCTTTGAATTTTCTAATAACTATTTAATTTTAGTAAATCCTCGAGATCTTCTTATAATATAAATAATATAAAATTAATTCTTACTCTCATTTTCTGATTGACATTGATTTAAAAAAATTTGATCAAGTGAGGATTGGATTAGGACTATTTCATCAAAATATATTAAATTAAGTTTTAATAGCTATCAATTGATAAGAAAAAAGCTCCGTTTTAGAGTTCTTTTGTTCAACAACTGCTTGGACTGCCAATTGCGAATTGAAATAACTATAGATTGAACAGCTAATGTGTCACACCCCTTCCTTTACTGTCCTGATAGGCAGTGTGACAATAAAGAATGTTTCCTATAACTGTACGATTACTAGAAAACTGATAATAATATCTGAAGTATCTAAAATAATTATAACATATTTATAACTGTATAATACTATTATACAAAGGGGTGAAATCTAAGATTATACAAACTATAGTTGTCCAAAATAATATATACAACCCAGCTAGCTAACCAAAAATAAAAAAAGAGATTGTTGGCTCGACTTCTGCTATATGCTGAACAAATGAGAGGACACTGCTAACTCTGCTGGATATCTACTGAGAATGATCTGAAAAGTATTAATATAAGAGAGGTGAGCAAACCACAATGCTCAGTGAGTGGTAAATATATAATAAAGGGGAATATAATACT
>CANXYC010230823.1:0-13207 GCA_948193065.1 Aleurites moluccanus | reverse complement strand
ATGGATTTGTCTTTGAATTTCAAGGTTGGATTAGTGTTTAGGATGGTAAATTGTTTCTATTTCCATCAAAAATGGAAAGAAAATATTAAGAAATGGAATGGAAGGTGTTGGCCGAACCAAGGAAGAAGAACAAGAATGGTTGTGGCTGAAATTTACTAAGGAAGAAGAAGACAAATGGTGATATTTATCCAAATACAAAAGGTGTGATTCAATGGTTTAGGTTTCATAGTAATTTTGGTGAAACCTAGCCATCCAACCATCCATTCTTCTTACTTTCATACTATTGGTTCATCCAAAGTCAACTTAGATAAGTAACACATACATCTAGCACACCAAATCTAAAACCAAAGGCCATAATTCCATACTTTGAGCTTATGATATCAAATTTGCAACCTACTCATCTAACCATCCATTTCTTCATCATTTGATCCAATGGTTAGATTTAATCAAGCCAAAACTAATACCATAAGGTTGCACACACTCAATAACTACTTATTATAAAGGAAATGACAAAAATACCCTTAGTACAACCGAAACACTGAAATCGCGCAATATGCCGATAAATATTTTTCAATCGGAATTATTTCTTTATCTAATACTCAAATAAATTAAATAAGGCCATTTTCAAGTCTTTAAATTATTTTCTCCTTTTAAATATGATATTAAATCCATAAAATTTCGATGGGCGAAAAATGACCATTTTGCCCCCAGTTCACCAAAAATTCAAAATTTCCCAATTAAGTCCTAGCAGCCTCTGAACCACTTCTATGCCTAAAACTAATTCAAATAACATGCATAATCATCAATTTCATGAATAAATGCATATTAACAACACATAAAAAAAAATCTCCCCCCGGAAGGTCTCTATAAGAGTTAGGTACAAACTAGGCTGAGGTGTTACACTATCCCCTGCTGATCTCTACTCAAACCGAGGTACCGGCTCTACTTGCCTAAGATGGGAGCTGCTCTCCCCCCTCCTAACCTGTGATCCTGGACCACCCTTCCTTTTGTTGTCCTTCTTTTCCCTCTCATTCTTGTATTTCTCCTCCATCTGATTAGCCTTGTCTATTACTATAGTCAATGAAGTAAAATCTGTAGCTAACAAAGCATTATGGAGTGCAACATGCAAACCCCTATGAAACCTACTAATCAGGTCAGCCTTTGTAGGTACTATATGAGTAGCATATCTACTCAACCGTATAAACTCCTCCACATACTCCTCCACAGATCTATCCCTCTGTTTAAGCTGCTCAAATCTGACCAAATTACGGGTCTTCACACCCTCAATAATGAACTCATCCACTAAACCATGCCTAAACTCTGCCCATATAGGTAGGTGGTCACCATAAAGTCTAGTCTCCATATGTCTCGAGAACCAAGTCCATGCCTTACCCTTAAGCAATAGACCAACCAACTCAACAGCCCTCAACTCAGAATAAGGTAGTCTCCTCACTACCTTCTCCACCTCCTCCAAAAAGTCAACTGAATTTGTACCCCTATCTCCTCTGAACTCAAGTAAGTTTAGCTTCAGAAAGCTAAACATGGATACTCCACCCTCCTCAATCTCTCTCCTACCTCCCTATACAACTGGCTCCCTCTGAGCCCCCACTGGCTACACAGGAGCCAGTGTTACATGAATTGCCTCAGGTACTACTGGTGGAGGTATTACTACAGGAGCAAGTGGTGGTTGTGCTTGCTGTCTCTCCCGTCTAATCTTAGCCATCTCCCTCCGTAACTCCATCAAACTTCTCATCATCTCCACTCTCTAGGGGTCATCGCCCCCTCTTTGTATCCTCTGTAGTTCGCTGGGATAGAGACGTACCCTCTGATACTGAACTCTCCCTAATCAGTGACTCATTAGAGGCAACATTTGCCTCCTTGGTATCTCTATCCTTACCGTCAAACATTTTTGTAATCTGTCAGAAAAATGATAACAGTCTCAAAAAATAGCAGAGACGCAGAATAATAACATATAACAGACAATAACAGCAAAAAATGATAAAGGAAATCCTATGCTCCATGGTATACTTAATTCTATCCCATTCTGTACTTAGTCACTATTCCTCTATAATTCAGTCACTATTCATCTGTAACCTAAGTTCACAATCTATAAACCTACTACTCTGATACCACCTCTGTGATGACCCGATTTCCCGGACTGCGATATTCCTAGGGCACGGGAGATGCCAATGGCGACCGGCATCCATAAAACCCAGTATCACATGCATCATCTATAAACCACAATATATTATCCATTTTAATTTATTACCATCCATTATACTATTCTATCATTCATTCTGTAGTTTCCTGCAATAGGTTGTAACAATCATATACCATATCACAATATCATCATATAACATCATCAACATAATAATATCATCATCATATACATGTTCATATCCTAGCTAACCCATACATACCTATGGAGCAGCAAGACAATGAATACCAAAATAATAGTAATACAGTAATCCAGAAAATATACATCAAATACTGTGGCAGAAATCCTCGAAGGATGGAAGACAGGATTCTGCACTCTACTCCTCTCCTAAAATGGGTAAATAATGAAATGGTGAGTATAGATGATACTCAATGAATCTACATGCATCAACAATGAAATATAGGCTCAAGTACTGTTATACTCATGATAAGGAATAATGGTACAATAATAATCGTGTAAGTTTATGTCACGATCCAAACCAAGGAGCCGTAACGGTCCAAGGGTACGAGATCCGCCTATGGCTACCAGTACCTCGATGAACCCCTAATACAATTTAGCTAATACTCATAAACCTTATTCATTCTAATAGTTCATCTATCACACAAGTTCATTCATATTACACCATTATACCTCATGCCAAATCTCATACATGTACATTATGCCAATGTCCTGCCGAAAATCCGGCAGAGTTTCCTCTGTATTTTCAACATGCCAATTTACCAATTATCAAATAAACACTTCCAAATAATCATTTCCCAACTCAACTCCATCTCCACATCATCAACTCATCCATATTTCTCAATTCTCAACATAAACCATCATCATTACCATACCTGCTATAATCCCAAAATAGGCAACTATATCGACATACACCCATAGGTAAATACATATATAACAATCTAATTACTCATACTTTGAATTACAGTACCATGGAGCTACTAGACAGAATTTGGATAAAAGATTAACTTATAATATTTACATATATATGTCAAAATGTCCATGGCAAAGAAAGATGGGCCTGTGGAACTCGGACCTCACCGTCACCTGAAAAGATTTAAAACTGCATGGGTGAGTATAAAATACTCGATAAGTAATTATATATAAAAAAAATATGAAAAATGATATACCATTGAAGCTGAACCGGAACTTGAAAAGGGTTAGGAGCAATATAGCAAAGGATAGAACAAATAGTACTGAAAATATGTGGTACAAGTGATGAACTAAAAGTATAGCATATGAAATGTTCAAAATATGGTGAACGATAATAACATGTAATATGAGTCACATCACATATGATATAACAGGTAAATAGGGCCAAATATGTCCAATATGCACAATCGTGCTAACCAATATATATGGCGCGATAGCGTAAAACCAATAATTACGTAAGAGTGATCGACTCTTAGGACTAGAGAATATAACTCCCCTCTCTAACAAGGGTCAAATAAGATACCAGTGTGCACACGGTCAACAGTAAATCCTGCTACACCGTCATAGTAGCCCTGTTATAATACCATATATAAAAGTCTCATATAATAGGTATAGGTTCACAAATATGTCCCAATTTCACATATAACAACTCATTTTCAGATTACCAGTATCCTATAGGCATTTTGGCCAAAGTTAAGAAACGGGCCCGCCGGAGTCCAATTTCGCTAGCGCAAATGGCAAGTCAAATTACGGGTCTGTTTTAGGATTTTTGAGGAGTTTCTGGTTCTCTATATTACGAACATATTTAGGTGGACTATTTGGTATCAATTTGAAGCTTAGGGATAGGAGAAAGGATTGGGCCAAGTATCGGGTTAAAATACTTTCCAGATTTCAAATTAAACCAGTCGAAAGTTTAGGACAGTTAAGGCTAGAGGGTCATTTTAGGTGTCAATTGGACATTTCAAATGTTATTAGGGTTTTTATGTATCCAATCAATTCAAATGTATATGTTATGTCATATGATGCATATATGCAATAATTGTATATAAAAACTTACTTCCAAAACGTAGCTAAGGCACGAAGCTCCTAGCTAGCCCGTTGACCCCCCTAACAGTCGCGGTGACTGCCCGACTGGTCCCTTCCTCGGAAGGCTCGTCTATATTTATATATATTCTCTTTGTAAGGATTCAAAAACATATACACACAATACACATCAAATACACATATACTCACAATCAATGGTCATATTTCCTATCAAATGACAAATTTACCCTTTTTGCACACATAGGCCATTCGGCCAAAGCCAAACTTGCCACACATATTTAAACCTAATATTCTTTATACAACACATTAAGTCACATATATATTAACATATTAAAGCAAGTTTGGGCTTATGTTCAAGCCTATGTTTCATGCCAAAGTATTTTGAACTTTATAGGTCATAAAGACCTAAACACATCTCAAACTCAAATCAAACATACCAATTTCTTCCAATATATTTCAAATACTTATCAATTAAACATATCACATACACCTAACAAATTGAACACATATTTACCTCATAAACCCTATTCCTAGCTCAATGCAATTCAGCCCAAGGGGGCTAGATCATCAAAGCTTAATTTTTCCAATTCAACTTCATAATTCCATAATTAAACATATGAATTTAACAATTCTAAGCTCAATTACCATAACCAAATCAAATTCCTCATTTTTGCCCTATTTAGGTTCGGTTTTAGGGGGTTTTAACAAACTAATATTTAATCTTCTAATTACACTTACAATTAACTAATTCAAGTTACTAATTACACATCTAAACAATCAATTTTACTAAAACCAAGTAAATTCCCCATTTTCCCCTAATTTAGGCATTCGACCAAAGGGGGATTTTTCTCCCTTTCATGTTGTCCTTCAATTTAAGGTTTCAAAAGTCAATTTACCATGTCAATTAAAGGTTTAAACATTCAATTGCAGAATTTTACAAGAAATTCCACACCTAAACCCTAAGTTCCATTCGGTCACAATGACACAACTTTAGTTTAAACTCTCAATTAACATCAATTGAATCCATTAAACATCATTCATATAATAAATTGCTCCTTTGAAACCCAAAAATCATTTTCCCTCAATTCTCCCCCATTCATTTCGGCCACATAGCAATTTACCCAATAGATGTTTAATTCCTCAATTAAATCATCCAAATCAACATTCAAATGCCAATAAACCATTAAACAACCAGAATTTTTATACTCACCTTCAAGTTTCCTAGAATGGCCGAACCCTAGCCCTCCAATCTCTCACCCAAATGCAAGTTTGAACTTAGGTTGATGAAATAGAAGATATGTAGTGAAGATTTCTACTCAAGCTTTAAGATTTGACACCAAAACCTTAATTCTCTTCAATGGCCGAACCAAAGAGGGATTTCTTCTTCTTCTTTATGTTTGTCACAATTTTGGATGGGAAAAGAAGAACATGCAGATTTTTGTTTGATTATTAAATTAGTTAGTGGAGATTTTCCATACAATCCAATGCAAGCAATCTCATAAAGTAAACTTTGCAACCTATACATGCATCCCTTGGATTAAAATGCACCAATACTTTGTTCCATTGAATCATGATGAGTGAAAATGCTACTCACTCCTTCCTCTTTCACTTTTGCTTTAATTGGGTCCTTATAAAATATCAATTAAATCCCTAATTTTTATTTCCTTTGGCAATTAAGTCTTATAACTTTTGTAACCTAATTTGGCTATTTTATTTTTATTTGTTTATTTTATTATCATTATTTATTTATACAAACAAGAAATTAAACATCAAATACACATGTAAGCACACATCAAAATAATTTCAAATAAATTGACAGAAATTTTCGAAGGTCCTTAACTATACTAGGTCCGGTTAGGACTTGGTGTTACAGTTTACAGGATATGCATCAGAAATCAATGAGAATAACAATGGACATATCAAGTCAAGGAATCATATGGTAAGACAGACAAAGGGCTATGAAACACGTAGACTATATGTAATCACACAGTCGATCACATATCACATAAGCATAAAATTGATTAGGTCCTATGGCTGGGACCAATAACCCTTCCCAGTTAGGGCATCAATATCAATGTGCACATTGCCAACAGTATGTACCCACTTCCCTGTCGGTGAGACAGCTCTGTCAAACCACATTTAGGTCAATAGAAATGGATAACATGTAAATAGATACCATTATGCAATAATGGTATCATCAATATCAATATGATCAATATCTTTCAAATCAACTAGCATATGAATCAATGGTATAACAGAATACAATATATAAGCAAGGATAAAGGTTATGGTAAACAACAAAAGTATGGAATAAAAGTTGGTTCGGTGGTGAAAAATAGTAGGCCAATTAGTATGCCAACGTCGCTGGCGACAATGGCATTTAAATGGTAGGCCTATTTAATACAAACCAATAGGCCAATGGCAAGTGAACTAGGCATTTCATCGAACATGTGGTGGGCATATAATGGCAAGCCAATAGGTTAGGTTTAGGTGCAAATTTGGCTTGCCCAATTCAACCAACACAAAGTCACATTGGCAAACAAGGTATAGGCATCAAGAAACACAATTAAACAATCATCAAATAGGATCAAATTAGCATGGAATTTCAAAGGAAAATCAAAGAAAATCAAAGGCCATGAATAGTAACCATGGTTCGGCCAACAATGGGGTTTTAGGGCAAGGTTTAATTCTTCAATTCAATCAATTATACATGTTATTTGATGCATTATAGACTCACCTAAGCTTCCAAAGCACTTTGAATAGCTCAATTTCCAAGCCAATTCACCAAATTCCTCTAAATAACTTATATAGCACACTTTGGTTCCAAATTCAATTCTACATCAATTAAACCATCAATTAGCTATCCATTCACATCCAATTAACTAATTATAACATCAATTAACAAAATCTAACACTAATTCATCAAGTCATTCCATACAACTTTAAATTTACCAAACCAATTTAGGGATTTCAATCAATTTGTATCAATTGATGCAAATTGACTTCAAACCCATCTAATTCAACCTAAATAACATCTAAATAAACCATAGGAAATCTCTTTCTGTTTGGAATTTCTGGGAATGACTGAGACAGAATGAGACAGAAGTATAAACATAAAAATGTTTCTTTATGTGTTGTGTTATTGGCTGTAAAATTTTAGAATTTTTGGATAAGTATATCTCAGTGGATAGTGGATTTTCTCAGGACTGTTCGGATGGATTTTAAGTAGTAAGTCTGGGTGATTTTGGAGAGTCACCATGGTCAATATAGTTGCCTTTATGATTTGAATTTTTGATATGTTAAGTCTCTTTATGTCTATTTTAAATGGCAAAAAGAATTAGTAAGTTTGGATATTTGTAGCTCATTTGTGAGCTGGTTAAGTGTAAGTTGTTCAGGAAAGGTTTCAACTTAGTAGAGTCTTGGTATGGCGAGCCGACAAAATGCGAAGTGGCATTTTGCGAGCTGGAAATACAATCTGGTGAAGTAGCAAAGTGGCAAAGTGGCGAGCTAAGATTGTCGAAGTGGCAATTGGCGAAGAGGTTTTGGTGAAGAAGATTTGGTGAAGAGGATTTAGCGAAGAGGATTTGGCAAAGAGGATTTGGTGAATAGGATTTGGCAAAGAGGTTTTGGCAAAGAGGAAAGGCGAGGTGGCATTATGCGAAGTAGAAATTTGTGAGCAGGATTTGGCGAAGAGGGAGATAGGTGAAGCGAAGAGGCGAAGAGGCATTGCCGAAGTGGCATATGTGAGGCAGCATAGGCAAGGAAGAGTTTGCGAGGAGAGTTTGGCGAGGCAGCATATGCGAGGCGACATATGCGAGCTGGATTAGCGAAGTGGCATTGCCGGATCAGTTTGGTGAGCTGCGAGGTGCGAGCTGAAATGGCGAGCTGGCATATGCAAGGTAGCTTTGGCGAGGCAGATTGGCGAGCTGGCAAGCGAGATTTCTGGGGCAGTGGTCTATTTAACCCTTGCAACTTAGTAGCATTTTTCATGATTTTTCCTTCCTTCTTTCTTCATTAGTTTTCAGTCTTTTTTCATATTATTTCAACTTTATTTTCTAAGGCATTACTACTCAAATTAATGCATTAGACTTCTAGATTATTCTATATTAAGGTAGAAATCATCAGATTTAAGCAAGAAATCTCAAAAATTTCAGTGTTGAGGAAATAAGGTAAATTTTCTTCCAAGGTTATTTTCTTTTAGATTTATTTAAGTCTATTAGTTAGAATAATTAATATTGGGTGTCTAAAATTTATTGCAAGTAATTTGAAGTCATTAATGGTAATGAATGTGGAAGAAATTAGAATTTTGGGACTGTTATGAATAGTGGCATGAACAGTAAATCTGAATTAAATGCAGATTTTTCTTTAAGAGATAATTAAATTGATGTTGGGAATTAAGCATAGAGACTCTAAGATGATTAAATATTCAGAAATCTTGTAGAATATTATTGATTTGAGGAAAAATCCTAATTTTGAATATTTGAGAAATTTCTTAGGAGGAGGAAGTCAAAGTAATTGAGGAGTTGGAATTAAGCAAATTGCTAAGGAAAATTTAAGAGAAATTGTGTAAGAGGTAAGTATGAACATTTCATTTGTTTCTTATTTCTTTGAAAAAATATGACCAAGCATCCTTAAATTGTTCGTACATATATATATATAATGTAAATGACTTAATCAATTTTCTTGGATCAAGTTCATATGCTTCTTGCTTGTTAAATTCGATTGAATGATGATATATGTTGATGGTCTTGTGACCAATATGCTTCTTATGAGATTGCAACCACATGACCCTATGGATAGAATGCTCTTCCCAATGAGAGTAAATTCATTGGTCCATAATGCACTTTGGAAGCCCAGCTAATAGGGTTTTTATCTGTGTTCCACCTAGAGGGAACCATGAGCTCTAGGCATATGCCTGGCCAAGCATGCGTTCACGTTAAGGTAGCAAGGCTACTGATACGTATGTTATGACTTGAGATCAGTTCTATCATATGAGATTTGATGATGCCATTCTTTATGGGCATTTTATACTCTAAATAAGAACCATGATTTGTTTTGTGATATGATTTGATAGTGCTAATTATTATAAGCACTCATGTTCCTTCAAGTAAAAGTTTGTGATTCTTTCATACCCATATATAAATATATGTTCACGACCATGTTTTGATATTTAGATTCTTGAATTATGATGTTCATAACTTACTAAGTTGAAGGCTCACTCCTCTTCTGTGGATTTCAAGTGATAGCGTAGCTCGTGAGAGAGCTAATAGAGAAGATCAAGCTTCTTGACTCGTTCTTCCAATAAGCCTACATTGTAATTATTTTGAATTATGATTATGTATATTCATTAAATGGTATTATCATACAATATATGTATTTGGGGAGTATACTCTAGAGCTCCGTAGTTAGTTATTTGAGGATACCAATATTTTGATATATAAATTGTTACCTTTTGGGTATTCTTGTTCCCTTTTGGGTACTCTTGTTCCTCAGTGATGTAAGATGCATCTTTTGATTAATAAGGAACAAGAGAAAGCTATGAAATGATAATGGCAAAGATATGATTGATATTTAATTGAATTTATAGAAATGATCATTGTATGATATTATATGATAAATATAATTGTTATAATTATGTAAGAGATCCAGGATTTATGAGTTCTATGGGTTTATGGTGGCCTTAAACCTACCATTGCCCTAGGACCATCACACCACTAGAGTTGGGGTGTGACAGAGGTGGTATCAGAGCTCTACGTTTACAATCCTTAAAATAGAAAATAGATAGAGATGCATGAGCACTAGTATAAGTATTGATTAAGATAACTACGGAGCATAGGATCATATCTCGTCCAATTGTGTCTTCATTTGATATATATATCTGCGTTAAGTGTGCGTAGTGAGTCTGATAATGTTTATTCTTCTTATCAGTATCGAGATGCCTCCATGTCGTGGTAGAGGATGAGGTTGAGGCCTTCCTAGATGGGATTTACCCTCTGAAGAAGGTTCAGTAGGTGGGGATAGAGGAGATGAGGTCCCTCCTATACCACCAGTGGATGTGGCTCATGTGGCACAATAGTTAGACCAGCTGCAGAGAAACTATGAGGTATTAGCTGAGTTTATTACTCAGCATAGGCAGCAGCAAGCTCCTCCAGTATAGGTAGTTCCAGAAATCCCTATTCCTCCGATAGTTCCACCACTGGTAGTGCGTCAAGAAGAAGAAGTATCCTTTGAAAGATTTCCCAAGTTGAAGCCCTCAAAATATAAGGGGGAAGTGGATCTTACAGATTTTTTGGAAGAGATTGAAGAGAAAGTTCAGATTCTATGAATTTCGGATAGAGGAGCCATAGAGTTTATGGGTTATTTAATGAAGGCTGAAGCAAAATATCGGTTCAAGAGAAGCATTTATGGTATGCTTCAGGATAATGAAGATTTATCCTAGGAGAGATTCAGAGAATTGGTCTTTGATGAGTTTCTTCCAGAGAGTGTGAGGGACGCTAAATCCATTGAGTTTGAGAGATTGGTGCAGACCCCTGGCATGAGTGTTTCTGAGTACGCCAGGAAGTTCAGTCAATTGAGTAAGTTTGCTCCTGCATTAGTGCCTACAGAAGCGACACGGATTCAACAGTTCCGTAGGGGATTGGTGGCCCCATTATTTAAACTTCTAGCTGCTCTGGAATTTGATTCTTATTCCAAGTTGGTGGATAAAGCAAGAATAATTGAGAACAGGGAAATGGAAGCCAGATCAGAGAGGGAAGAAAAGAAGAAGGCTAAAATTGGGAGTTCTTTTAGGCATGATAGTAGGGTAAAGAGTATGAATATTTTGCCTCAATCAGTTGCTCTAGGGGGGATATAGAAGACCATTAGGGAGATCCTAGCAGAGACCAAATCCCTCTAGATTTGTTCCTTAAGTGAGCCATAGTGCAGCCAATTTTGCACCACCTAGGACTAACCCTTCTTGTCCTACATGTGGTAAGCTTCATAGAGGACCTTGCTTCTTTGGATCAGGTGCATGTTATGGATGTGGACAGCATGGTCATCTCCTTAAGGATTGTCCACAGCCTTCTTTTAGAGGAAGACCTCAGGCTTCTCAGGCTACAGTTCAGATGAGCAAAGAGAGGAGCATCAGTCAGCAGCCAAGAGGAGGTAGAGGTATTCTGGGCAGGACTGTTGAGGCTGGCAGAGGATCAGGTTAGCATGAGTCTTAGGCTTTAGGATCAGCTCCTATGGGTAGAGGCAGAGGAAGAGTTTTGCTTTGGCACAGCATGAAGCCCAAGCATCCAATACAGTGGTTACAGGTATCCTTCCGATTCAAGCCTTGAATGCTAGAGTATTATTTGATTTGGGAGCTACGCATTTATTTGTATCATCTTGTTTTGCTAAAAAGTTGCATGTGCCTTGTAAATTACTTGATAATGTGTTGGTTGTTTCTACTCCTTTGGAAGAAGAGATTGAAGTTCATAATTCCTGTAATATCCTAGGTGAAACCCTATTTGGAAATCCTAACCCTAGTACCTAAACCCTAGTTAGAGTTAGGAGTGTTTATCGGGGTTGGTTATTATATGTGTTAGATGACTTATTTGATGCGTTTATGTGTTATTATTTGCGTTACATGTTATATGATTTATTTTATGCATTTATATGTGATTGATAGTTATATGTGTTATAGGATTTAATTGAACGTGTTTACATGAGTAAGTGATTGGTTTTATGTTACATGATTTAAATTGGTGTGTTACATGTGTAAATAATTGTAAATTAATTATTGGGGGAAAATAAATTGAGGGTAAATAAATAAATAAATAAAATAAAATAGTTTAATTGGGTTAAAAATATAATAGGACTTGATTGCATGAGAAAATAAATGGGAGGGAGTTAGTTGGAAGTTTGCAGGACTTAGATGTAATAAAAAGTGGTGGAGAAGGATTTAGTGGCTATTTGTGTAATCAAGATCCTATAGAATAGAGTATGGGTGCATTGGGATCAAATGGTTGCATATGTAGAGCTTAAAGTGGTTATTATGAGAACAAAGCACTTGATCATGCCAACAAATCCCACTAACTCATTTTTAAATCACCAAAATTCTGCATATTGTCAAATTTCCTTCAAAATCGTGTTCTTCATTTTAACAAACCAGAAACCTTCTTCTCCATCCTTCATTGGTTCATTCAAGGAAGCATTGAAAGGGTTTTGAAGTTTTCTTTCAATCTTTGGATAGATTAAAGACTATAGGCTTCTCCATTCCTTCCTCTAACCTTGAAAATTTAGAAATTTGTGTTTTGTTTTGGGGGATTGAGTTCGGCCACTTTAAGAAATCCAAGGTAAGGTTTAAATTTTCTGGTTTGTTAGCTTTTCTTGATGCTTGAATGTTGGTTAGAACCTAGGATGGGAGAAATTTTGATTTGGTTAGGAAAATGTTAGGGCAACCTAACCATGTTGGGGGATTTTGGGAAATTTTGATTTCGTATTTTAAATTGAGCAATTAATAATCTAATTAGTGTTGAATAGTTAATTATTTGATGAGTTGTTGATGATTTGAATGTTTGGTTTGAAATCCCCCTTTTGGCCGAATGGATTTAGGGATTTTAGGGGAAAGTCTTGTTCCTTGTTTAATTAAGTAGTTAATGATGCAATTGAGGTTAAATGTGTATGAATTGTATGGTTTTTATGTCAATTGAACCTTGGTTGTGCATTGCTCCATTTGGACTGAATTGTTTTTGGGGAAATTGGGGGAAATTGTTCCTTTGTTCCAATTGAGCAATTGGAGTTGCAATTGATGTTATTTGAATGCTAATTGAATGGTTTAGTTGTCAATTTGATGTTTGATTTTGAAATCTATATTGAACCGAATTGAATTGCGGGAAAAATTAGGGGAATTGGGTTTTAATGCTATGGTTGAGTAATTGAATGTGTATGTGTTGTCTAGTTAGCTAAATTGAGGTGATTTGAGTGTTAAATTGTGAATTTAAGTTGGTTGGTTGAAAGGCACTTAGGACCAAAATGGGAAGTAGAGTTTGG
>CANXYC010230795.1:0-12128 GCA_948193065.1 Aleurites moluccanus | reverse complement strand
TACTTCTAAATATGGTGATAATTCCATAAGAATTCGAAGGGCTGCAAAATGACCATTTTGTCCCCAGTTCACAAAATTTCAAGTTTCTTCCAATTTCTTCCTAACAGCCTTTGATGTACTTTTACATGTGTAAAATTGTCTAAAACGTGCATATTCATTCAATTTAAGCATAAACATGCATCATACATATCATGCAAACATAGAAGAAAACCCCCTTTGGCTTGCCTCTAAAGGTTGTGTTCTAAACCTTTCAACTGAGGTGTTACAGACAAACTTGCATGAAAACCATTAATGATCCACATTTAGGCAAATGTGCCATATTGGCCTAAAATGGAGTCACCGAAATACCTAATTTTGGCACAAACTTCAATTGGCTACAAAATATAATCTAAAAGGCTTTTTGACCTGAAACCAAGCCCGATCATCTTATATATATATGTACTTGATATTGGTATAAAGAAATTGCTATATATATATTGAATTCAAGGCAAGCCAGAAAGTCCTTCAAAAATGAAAACAGACCCGTAATTTGGGAGCCAGTTGCGGCAGCGCAAACTGGGCTCCAGCGGGCAAAAATATGAAAATGTGCCAAACCCTTTCTTTGGGTCTATTATTGATATAAATCATCATATAAGTCCTATTTGAGACTTAATTTCATATATTCATGCTATATGAGACATTTGCATATAATATGCTATAACAAGACTACTTCGATGGTGTAGAAATAAACCATCGACTGTGATCACAGATTTATGTTATGGCCATTGCTAGGGAGGGTAAGAATATTCCCTATGTCATGGTTGATTGGGGGAGATGTGATGAAAGGAAGCTACAGTATGATATATGACATGTTACAGCCTCCTGTTATATTATATGCATTATGATCCATGCTACATACCTTATTATGTTATCACCAACATTTCTATTTACTGATCATTAATGGATAGATGTGACTGTCATGAATATTGTTGCATACTCATATATATAGAATGACTCACTGAGTATATTGTTATACTCACCCTTTTCAGTGGTTCTATGATTTCAGGACCTCTGTGAGGCAGTTATCCATTGGCTATTCCATCTCCAGCCTTGGATTAGATGTACATATTGAGGTCACTCCTATGTATAAAGTTCATTGGTATATAGTATATAGAGATTTAAATAGACTTAAGTAAAATATTAAAATGATCAAATAATAAAATGATATGATATGGATATGTATATATATTGTACATATATATGATATATGAGTTTGAGATGATATGTTTATGTTATATAATAGGGATGAAAATATTGAAGTGCATTTTGAGTTGCAATTGATCAATGGAGGATATAAGGGGATGTATGTTTTATTGGGAGTGCTTATTTATATGTTTTGCGGATAGCTTAAGTCAGAGTTACAAAGGAAACTCTGTCAGTTTTTCTGCATGAATGATTGATAATATGATGATTTAAAATAAAAATTATCACCTAAAATGTATCACAGGTTAAGTAATGAAAATAAAAGTAAAAGCATGGGTTCTTCGAGGTACTGGTGGCTTAGGCATTATCCGTACCCTAGAACCGTCATAGTCTAAAGTTAGGCTGTGACAAAATTAATAATTTCTTAAAATTGAATCAAAAGCCCTTTGCAAGAATAGAGAATTGCAAGCGTTTTGATTCCTATTCTATGGGATATGTAGGCAAGCTGTTTCATAGCTTCAAATCCAAAAACACCAAAAACTCTCATTTTCCTAAATAAATCTGCTTTAATATTATTTTACCTAGAATTCCCATTGAGGGCTACAACTAACATCCCTTATTATTGGTTCATTGATGTAAATTAAACTTTTTTACCTTATGTTCTGTACTTTATGAATATTTATATTACTTGTTTTATTATATTCATACATTGTATAACTTGCCATCCTTATAACTTGTTCATGAAATCTATTTTTATAAGTTAAATGTTAAATGGAAAGTCAAAGTTTGAGTTGTTATAAATCGAAAACCTAATCCCCTTGCTCAGTCCTGGTTTGAAGGTCTAGTGGTTTTATCACTGTGCTATAAATTGGAGTCAAAATGGGTTTTCTTTCTTTTTCCCTTACAAATGAAGGTGCTGAATCTATCAATTTTCAAAAATCAAAGAAACAATTTGGCTGAAACTACCTTTAGTCCGTGAGAATTTGCCCCCCTTTTGATTTGAGGATCTCGGTGCTCGGGCGAGGCCTCACAGTTGGCGACTCCACTGAGGAAAAACTTTTTTTAAAAGTTAAAAAGGAATAATTGGTTTGAAAAGAAATGAATACTTTTTTTTAAATAACTTTTGTTTTGGATTTGTATTTAACTATTGACTTTGCATGCATCACTTTTGCACAACCATTTACAAATCAAAAACTTCAGATAGCGAGTAGTATCAACTTAGCTACTCTCTTTGAGTATGTTAGGGGATAGCAAAAGCATCCACCTCGCGATGAATCTTTAATCTTTTTGAAGTGTAATGGGCAGCAGTATTGTTGGACCCACGCGAGGCTCTTTGACTCACATGTGGTTAGGTATATTACTACACTAGTGTGACGGGTACCCTTTAAACCAATCCAGCTAGCCTTCATGTAATGAACATTATATCTTGGACCTTTGGGCCTGTGAACCATAATGTTGTTAAACTGTCATCATGAAACCTTTTTCTCATGCCATGATCATCCATCCATGCCATCTCATACATCCATTATAGTTGGACCAAGAACCTTTCGAGTCAAACCCATGTAAACTAAAAAGCCTTTTACCCATAACCCAACTAAGATGATCATACTATCTTAGATTAAGAACCCATTTTAAACGTTGATTAAACTAGACTTAACCTATGGTTCTGATCTTTTAAAGTTACTAATGGCTGACTTACCCGAAACTGAAGTTGGAACTGAGTTGGAAACCATGAACACATTCCACACCAACCTTCTCAAAAGGCAAGGAGACACTTGCCAAGTTGTTATAAAAGCCCAACAGAATCGCTTCATTAAGATGAACCTCCAGGTCACTGAAAATATGAACCAACAGCGCCAATCCATTCTCTAGAAGGTGAAAACTATGCTAGACTCACATCCATCCACCCATTTATCCAAACCGAAGGCCAATGCCTCCACATTAAAGCTGCCCATAGTTGATCTTACAAATAATGGGTCAACCCTATGTATCATTATTACTACCAACCCTCTTTTCCAATGAGGAGAAGATCAAGCTGCATTTGAAACCAAGAAACTCCTAGCAAAATTTAAAGCCATAGAAAGGGTCTTTAAAAATATTAAAAGACATGAGGACCTAATATATGTTGACTCCCTCACACTTTTTCCAAATGCAAGTGTCCCAACAAAATTTGAGATGCCATCCATGGATAAGTTTGATGAGACCACCTTCCCTAAGACTCACCTTAAAATGTATGTAGGACAATGAATCCTCTTGGTGTGGACTATGAGCTTCTTGCTCAATTGTTCCAATAATCCCTTATTGGAGCTGTTATGAGATGGTTTGTTGATCTAGACACCAACTTCAAAAAATCATCATCTTGAAACCACCAAGTAATAACAAAGGGAATCTTTTTACACTTTTCTTACTAGGTGGAGGGTAAAAGCTGCCCAAATGATGAATAGACCCACCGAGCAGGAGCAAATTGACATTATCATCAAGAACCTCTCCCAATGTATGAAACCCATCTCCAGGCTCAATATCTCCCAAATTTCAAAGCTCTCATTGCCACAACCTCTAAGATTGAAGATCTTATCCAAAGTGGGCAACTCAAAGATGAAGCCACTAACTCTTTAAGGTTAAGAAGAAACACTAACTACTCTCCCAACACAAACAACTCCACCAATCAGAAAGGTGGAGAAGTAATTATTTTGTCCAACCATCCTTCCATAAGACTTGAAAGGAGATCCTTCACTAACTTGGGCATGCTTTTGAGTATAGTGTTTAGAAAGGCATTGGAATCTAAACTGATCACACCCTTAGAGACAAGACCATCACTGAACCTTATACCGAAAAGCTAGAATATGAACGAGTATTGTGAATATCACCAAGGTCATGGGCATAAAATTGACATTTGTAAGAACCTAAGGCACAAGATCCAAGATCTAATTAACAGTGGAGATATTCTACCTCCAGGGCCCTGGCCCAGCATCATAAGCAATCCACTTTTGAACCACCTAGTCCAAATCAATTGCATCCACTCCACCAAGTTATAACATGATCTTATCTCTTTGATTCCATCATGTGAAGAACATTGTTGTGCGCTATATCTCAATGACTTTGTGAGCTCAATGCCATTACCCAGAGTGGAAGATTCTACTAGCCTCCTGCCCAACCAACCCAAAATTCCTCTCTAGTTCAATCCATTCCTCTACTTGCTAAAAAAGTTGAAAGGCAGCACCGAGCAGTATGAAGATGTTATGTTAAAGCAATTGAAAAAGACTCAAGCAAGCATCTCTATTTGGAGCTTGATCTAGTCATCCTACTCTCATTGCTATTCTTTTTACAAGGCTTTGAACTAATGCTAAGCTCCAATTGACATCTCGCCTGAAACCTTAATTGCTTCCTTAACCAACTCAACCAAGGCTGTATCAATCACTTTCAGCAATCATGACTTGCCTAATGGGGAGGATAGCTATAACCATGCCCTGTCATAACTTTTAAGGCTCGAGGAAAAACAATCCTAATGGTGCCAATAAATAATATGTCAGCTTAAAATGTGTGTCCATTAAAGGTGGCTAGCTGCTTGGGTTTGGGAATTGCAGATTTCACACCCTTCGATCAGATTGTGAAGGCATATGATAATGGCAAATAGGAAGTTCTTGGAGTAGCTACCCTTGATATGACCATTGGGCTAGTGACTGTACCTATCCCTTTCCAAGTAATTGATTTTGCAGACTATTTTAACCTCTTCCTTGGAAGGCCATGGATCCACAAGTTCAAAGCCATCCTCTTCCCTCCACCAAAAGCTCAAGTTTCCCTATAGAACTTCCATTGTCACAATCAAAGGAGACATGCATGAAAAGAGTGAGATCCCGCCAACCATGCCAATCTTGGAAATCCAACCCGAACAGATTGAGGTGTTGTTATTAGGATTCTTCTTTAACACTATTCAATTCATCGAAGGTAATGAAGGTAAGGAGTTAGTTCCCTTTGACTTTGACCTTTATGGAAACATAATTGTGGCTAACATTATGAAAAAAATGAACTATTTTCTTGGTTTAGGTTTAAGGAGGAATCGGTAAGGGATAATATCCTTTAATGACTACCCTATGATTAAACCATCATTTGGGATTGGCTATAAACCCATCGAAGAGGATGAGGAAGAGATTTAGAGAAGAGCTAAGCTAAGAGCTAAGGCTAAGAGAAAAGGTGAACCATTTGATTAGCAAATGTGCCCCTACTTTAAAACTGTGAAAGTTACTTTGTGAGACAAGGGAAAGATTTCCCTTATTGTAATTTTCCTGAACCTTGGTATTGGCCCTTAACCTAGAAACTGACCCTAGGGTTTGAAATTTTCTTTGATGTCAGGCTAAATTTAGAAGAATACGAGCAAATTTACATAATGGAGAATGATTGGGAAGAAAACATGGAAGCTACTCTCTTTGAGCAAGTTTTCATGATTGAATGTGGAGTAAAAGCTGACCCTACAAAGCTGATTCATACCACTTTTTCCCACCACAAAATTGACATTATAAGAAGATAGCCTAATTTGATGAAGCCAAGCTAGAGTCATCCAAGTCCGAACCCAAGTCATTCAAATATGAGTCTTACGGGTCAATTGAGTCGCTATTTTCCTTTTTTAGTCTTTTGCATTTGTAAAAAAGACCTTTTCAGTCTTTTTTATTTACTTTGAATTTATCCATTGTGATGGGGATTTTTAATCATAATAAAATGTTTGCCTTTTCTCTTATTTTCCTTTGTCAGACTTTCCATTTCTTGCATCCAATCATAATGAGACATTAAAAAGAAAATGAAATAAAGATAAAGAAGAATCAATTAATTTTGGCATGAAATCCACATCATGACTCATTTTCCTAAAGATTCAAGGACTATTTGCATGAGAACCTAATGACATAACATAAATTGATCCAAACATTGTAAAATTCAACTTCCATTTGCACCCCGACTGAGGCAACTCCTTGTTCCTTAGTTTATGGGATGAAAGCAATTCTTCTAATTAAGATGCAAATCCGATATGCCAGGGTTATGCATAAAAGTCAGCTAGATGAAATAGAATGGATCAGAGGATCATGATCATCTAAACGCCATAGATGAGAAAAGGATGGATGCCTTGCATTAGATTTAAGGTTATCAACAGAGGCTTGCTAGACATTTCAATAAAAGGGTGACTGACAGAGGGTTAGAAGAAGGAAACTTGGTCTTGAAATAAATCAGAGCTTCAGTTCATGTTCCAAGGGAAATTCTAACCTAACTAGGCTGGTCCATACACTCAAGAAGATCTTGTTTGGCGGAGAAGTCATACTCATTGCCCTGGATGGAAATGACTTCTCGAATCCATACAACCTAGATCATCTTAAAAGATATTTTGTGTAATGTAATGAGTTATGTAAATAGTAATATGAGGACCTGATTCTCCTGAAGAAAAAAGAATTAAGATATAAAAATGTAAACGGAGATACATAGGCAACCCACTTTAGGCACCGTCAAAAGTATAATAAAATCATCATTTTTTGTGCCAAAGTTAACTGACTCTCGCTTGCTAAGTTAAAAACATGTAAAGGCGACTTAGTTAAAAATTAGAGTAGCTTGGAAAGTCAAAAACCCGAAAGGGCTACTCGGACAAAAATTAGAGCAATAAAAAGCAAAAGAAAAAGAAAAAGAAAAAAAATATCATTTTGACTATTCAATCTGACAAAGTCATAAATCATCATCCCATTTATCATGGGTTCCTATCTCTTTTCAATCATACAAGTCAAATTCATATCTCGTTCATTCCCATGAAAAAAAAATCAGTATCACAAGTCAAAAATCAACTCTTGTCTCATTTTATTCAAATAATAAAGTCCAAACCAATGTCAAAATATCAAAGTCAAATAAAATCCTATCTAATCCTAAGAGGATATAAGCAAAACAAAAATGCAAGAATTCTAACTACAAGTCCTCCTCCTCCTAGGATGGATATCTTTGTCATCACTTGAGTCATCTGAGTTATCATTAGCCGGTCTCTTCCCAAGCACTTTATCAGAAGATCTATTTACAATCATCGTCTTCGCACCTCTAGTGTCAACAGTTTTCTTATCTATCTCCATCACCTCTGTCACTTCACCAGTTGATGTCTCTATAGCAGTCATAGCTCCATTGTCCGTCTTTATCTCTGCCTTTAGCTCCTTTATCGAAGTGGATCACCTAATCTTCTTAGTAGGCCTCATTGAGGTAATGAACCAAGCATCATACCCCTCCAACTTATCTAACAAACCAGCTGGTCTAACAAAGTGCATCAACCTTCTCCAACCATTCATTATGGCTCGAGATATAATAGCATTTATCACGGATGTAGGAAAAACAACTCTATCTGATGGAATACCCTGTGACTGACACATCTCCCTCAAAATTCGGGTACCTTGATAGAAGTTGGTCAACCCTATGCCCATCAAATACACCATCCTATAGCCAAAACTCATCGTCATGAAAGAACCAATCTCATACTAAGGGCAATACCACAAAATATTGTCTAGATCAAATTCCAACAGCCATGCAGTCCACTCTTTTTGTGAGTCAAAGCGGATCAAGGTCCGGTGCATGCAGTACCTAGTAGCCAAATAAGGTAACCTATCTGGAGGACCAACTACCTGGAGATGATACTTTAACCAAACCTAAGTCATCCCAAAACAGAAGTTAGAAACTAGAGGGGTTTATACAAAAAAATAACCAAAGGAAAAGATGAATGTGTCATAACTTGAAGAATAATCAGGTTCATAGACTAGGTCTGTAGTTAGCATCTAAACTTAGAAAGGTCTCAACCAAAATAAGATTTGTTATAGTACACCCCCTGCTCCATTTGAGCCACTAGCTATACTATCTTAATATCTCCCCAGCCAACAGTACTAAAAAATAGACATCCAACAGTTAGACAAAAAACCAATGCAAGCATCCTGAGCTTTTGCCTCTTGGGATCCTCAAGGTCTTAAAACTCATTAATCACTACAGTGAGGTCAAATATATCTCTATAAACCATGAAACTTGCCAAATCATTTCCCAAATCAATCAATTTCCTAAAAGATAGGAAATGCCCAACCCTAGACTCCAAAACAGCCAAAGCATCATCCGGGTTGCTGCCCAAAATAACACTGAACTCTTTAAAGGTGGAGTACATCTCCTTCATGCTAGCTCCAAAGCGGAATACATGGTCGACAAGATCCCAAAAGTTCACACAGGCATTCAAAAAGTCCCAATCCACTTTTACTCCGCTCAGGGTCAAAGTAGAATTGATCCCATACCTACTTAAATTCATTTGGTCAACCTTATCCAAATTCTTGGTCCATAGGAACATATAGTGACTGAAGTAGGGTTCCATTGGGAAACAATTTTAAACTTAAGAAAGCTAAGAGAATTCAAAGAAAAAAATTTGAAAAATGAAAAGACAAACCAATAATGATTTTCACAGAGCAAAAAAGGCTATATATAGGCAAAAAAATTAATCCATAATGAACTGGGCTTTGGTGGCAGCCTACTTTGGAACTAGAGGCAACGCTTAAGCATCTTGGAAGCACCATACCTAGCTGGCAGTGCTGCCAGCTTCACAAGCCACCCTTGGCAGCAACTCCCTTTTATAGTGGCGGCAATAGCCTTTCAGTCAGATGGCAACTCCTCTTCTTCTTATTAGAAGCTCTAATTTCTTGGGTTTTAAGCCATAGGACTCTATGACAAAATTCTCAGGGAATTTTAAGACATTCATTGCATAAAATTTTAAGCACGACCTTGCATCAAAATTGCATAAATTTTGCACGATAATATAAAACATCAAGTTGCATAAAAATCCATTCAAAATAGAGGGTGCATAGTCATCATAACATGCGTACATCCAGCATCTATAAAGCATAAACATCATGCATAAAGTTCAAAAATTCAAAAAATAGAAACAAAATCAGGATCTTAGCATCTCCTCCTCCTCCGACGAGGATCCTTTTGCTGACAGGACCGCCCGTCAACCTCCATCTGAGTCAGTAAGGAGGTGATAGCTATCTCCATCTAGCGCCCCATCCTATAAGTCTATGGAATATAGGCAGCTGGAACCTGCATTGATACAAGGAACAACCTAAGCAATAGAAATTACCAAAGGATCATTTCCAGAGGTAAGCATAAGACATGTACCATAATGTTCTAAAGAAAGTACGAGGAAAAAGGATGAACTGTATCTGGAATATGGTAAGTCCTCATATGACCATCACCTCCCATATAAGGAATCTCCAAAGTAATCTCTAGAAAATGGTTAAAGACGGCCTCCCTTTTATTTTCTGCACTAGAACATAGATCTTCAACTACTGCGGAGCCATAATGAATGCTCTTATACTAGGAATGTTAGGCTGAGCAGAAGGGCCAGTAGAATGAGCAGAAAATCGACATGGATCCCCAACACGACCCATTAGTCTAGTCTGGCAGAACTCTATATAAGAATCTTAAGCTCAAGAAACAGAAGCATGAGTGAACCAGCATAAGACTCCTCCGAAGCATGGATATTAGAATCCCATCTCATATCAACTGGAGGATGTTTAGGGGTAGACCACTGCCCCATTGTCTAAACTCTAACTCTCCCTCCTAGAAAGTATAATTTGTAAAAAGGAGAGCGAAGCAGAACATCAGAAAATGACACAAGATAGCAATTATATAGCATAGCCGGCATCATCCCAATCTTGGTAGCAAAAAGGGTCATTCGCTTTTGAACAAGCAAGCCATGGTCAGAACCTCAAGCCAGAACTGAAAAAAGGCAAAAATATAAAATACCTAGGAATGAGCCATACTATCAAAGAATGTCTTGATAGTGCGAAAGTCCTTGTCCTATATTCCCTATTCCACCTTACATTAGTAAGGAACACATCCAGTCGAGGAGCATCCAAAGTAGGAGCAATAGTGGGAAAATACTTATAAGCCTATAGCTGAAAAGTGGCAAGACAACCATAATAAACAGACAGTTAGACAAGCAAACAAGAAGGCGGTCAAACAAATAGACAATCAAACAAGCAGACAGTCAGACAAGCAGATAGACAGACAAGAAGACTGTCAGACAAATAAACATTCAGATAAGAAGACAGCCAGACAAACAAACAGTCATAACAAGCAAATATTGGAAATAGGCATAAAGCAAAAATGTACCTCCCAAATAAGGAATGTCCCTCCAAAGGGAGTGAGTGCTCCATGAGACAAATCAGTCATCTCCCTGTATATAGTGCTAAAAAAACTCCAGCCTAATCATATAACTCAATGTCACATCCGATTTTGGAACGCGATGGTCCTAGGATGCGGGAGATGCCAAAGGCAACCAGTACCCGAAGAACCCAGTATCATATGCAATTATCTATTACCATCAATTTATTAATCAATTTACTTAGTTACTATTCATACTGCCATTATGTAATCTGTCTGTAAATTATACTGCAATTAGCTGTAGCATTCATCACATCATATTATATCATTAATTAAACTCCAAAATAACAATACATACATATTCATAAACTAACTATACCATATACAACCCATGGAGCAGCTAGGATATGACCATATAAAAATATTGTGTTTAATATTGTTCGAGCTTTTTCGCAAGTGCACGAATTGCTTTAGCAAGTAATTGAGCGAGTAGAGTATCGTCCCACAGGGAGGCATTGTCAATTATCGAAATTGATATTATCTTTATTAATTGGATAGAAATTAATTTGATTTGGATGAATTTTTCTAAAACAAAATTAAATAAACAAGAAAACTTAACTTAGAATTTAAAGATATCAAAGAAAACTATCTAGAATTTAGATTCCGTTAATTGAATTTATACGGTTGATCTGACTCAACAATCATTTCAAAACTATAGTGTTTGATGGATTGATTACTCTAAATTATGAATTAGTCTCTCTCGAGCAAAAATGCAAACATTAACATTAATGCAAGTGTCTACTCTCATGATTATTGAATCAATGTTAATTCATTAAGATCCTTAGCAATTTCACAAAAACCACTAAACTGTACCCTAATCTCTTAGCGATACATGCCTTAGATTATTAATTCCATAAACTAGCAATTATCGCATCTCTCGCTTATAAATAACTACCTTAGATAGTGATTATAGTGGCCAATTATAAAACACTTATAAATCAAAATTAACAAATCAAACTATGTATTAAAAATAATTAAAATCATAAATCATTGTCATCAACCTTTATTATTCAATTAACTTCATCTAAATCCTAGAAAAAGGATTTAGTTCAACATGGTAAAATAAAGAAAAGGTAAACCAACCAATAAATTAAACATGTTCATACTAAAATTAACAAAGAAATAAACATGTAGAGAAAGTAAAAACTCTATTTGATGATTTCTTTAATTGATTGAAGATCTTGAAACTGCAAAAATCCTTTTCTTTAGCCTCATTTAAGTCTCCTTAGGTCCCAAGAGTGATATCTATCTTTCCCAAGCCTTGGTTGCCTTTTTATAGACTTCATTTCTGAGGGCTGAGCAAAATATCGGGTACTTACATGAAATACCTGGTACAAGGCTCAGAATACTGGGTAAAAGTATTTCACGTATTTGGCGAAATATCGGATAGGCAATGAAATACCGGGTACAGTGGCAAAATACCAGGTACCCGGTATTCGCTACTGTTTTCTCGGGTTGTATTTATGCTTCAAATATTGGTTCTTCTTCTCCAAATATAGGGTATTTATGCTCCAAATATCAGGTGCTCGGTATTTCATCCCCTGACAAATTTTTCCAACTGAAAATCCAAAATTTCAATTTTCAAACCTTCAAAACAAAATCAAATCAAATCAAAATCATTATTCAAAAATAAAATCATAACCAAAATCATAAATCTAATCAAATTTAAATTAAAAATATTGTACAAAATCAAATTTAAATCCTATCAAATCTACCAAAATATTGCTAAATCCTTATTTCAA
>CANXYC010230754.1:0-19347 GCA_948193065.1 Aleurites moluccanus | reverse complement strand
TGAAATAGTATAGTAAAGAAATTAATTATGCTTGAATGGATTATGATATGTTATAGCATGATATTATATTTGATACAAATGTATATGAGATTCAGGATATGGGAGTTCTACGGGTTTATGGTGGCCTTAAGCCTACCCTTGCCCTAGGACCATCGCACCACTGGAGTTGGGGTGTGACAAATAGTTTCAGAAGCTGAGGAGATAATTGCATGAAGCAACAGCTGGTCTTGTTGTTTCCAAATCTCAAAATTAGGATTAGAAGTGGTTTCTCCTTTGTCATTTGTTACCTCATGTGCTGGTGGAGGATTAGAACCATCAATGAAACCAATAAGCTTGTAACCTGTCAATAGTGATTGAAATTGTGCCCTCCATGAAACATAATTGTTGGAGGTTAACTTAATAGGTAGCTGAGCAGCGGAATTAATGGAGAGTACATTTGAGATCTGTTGGGTTGTAGAGACAACATTTGAAGTTGTACTGGTAGTTGGTGAGAAAGTAGCCATTGATATGCAAAGAAAGAAAGAAGAGAAAAAAAAAAAAAACTCACTTGAGGAAAGGCTCTGATACCATAAAGGAGAATAGAGTTTCTTAATTTTAGGAATAGATAGCCTTTTTTAATAGGATTCTTCAATTGATTCTTTTACACGTACAGTAATGTATATATACAGTTTTAGAATAACAAAATGATAAACATAAAAATAACAACATGATAATTTCTTATTTTAGATTACAAAAGAAACTTCTCATCCTTATCTTATCTTTATGTAACAGATGGACGACTCATATCTCTAACATAACTTCTCATTCTTATCTTATCTTCATGTAACAGATGGATAACTCATATCTCTAACATAACTTCTCATTCTTATCTTATCTTCATGTAACAGATGGATAACTCATATCTCTAATAGTAACAAGCAGCAGAAGCTTAATTTGTATTATTTTTTCTCATATTGTCTTATAAACTTTGTTGCTCTGATGATCCAGTAATCCCTGCATATACATTGAGAGGAACAAGGCTTCTACAAATATTTGTAGAGATTTTTTCATCTTCGTTGCACTTTAAAGATACAAAAATCTGTATTCTTTTAATTTCGTTCTCTTCTAGATCATATAAGAGTATAGATCCTCAATCTTGACGATCCAGTAAAACTTTATCATTAGCTTTTGAATAGCATAAAGGTTTTATATAACTCAAATGATCAAACATTCCATACTTAGTCATAAGGTAAATGACTTTGAAGATCACTAAACTTTGATTATTTTTACAAAATAATCAATAACTAATAAATTTTTTCAGATATATCACTGAATTTTGTAATCTTCTATATTTATATGTCACTTATTGAAATCAGAGATAATTTTACTGATGTGATTATCATGACACGTATTGATGTATTAACAATATTTTGATTATGAATGTAAGTTAATATGGTATATATGAAAATTATTATCTTATTTTTATTATTTCAGATATTATTTTAATGTTTTTCATAATGTATTGGACTGGATAAAATTCGTATAATATATAATGTGAAACGTATAATATTTTTCCACATATTATGTTCTAGATGCTTAAGTTATTAACAATTTAATACAATAAGCATCGCATACACTCCAGCATCAATTTTGAAAGCATGTATATTTATAGATTTTACTCAAAACTTAAGCAATGAGCTTGAAGTTGAAAGCATATATATTTATAGATTTTACTCCAAACTTAAGTAATGGATTTGACTAGGGTTTTCACTCTGTAACTTCTATTAGCTCAATCTAATTCTAATTGTTTAAATCTACAGCATTGCAAAGTAATTAAGTATACTACTATATAGTAGTCTTATGAATTATAAGGTTATAATTAATTTCAAATCCTGATTGAATTCTAATTAATTAAAAATACAGGCTAGAGAAGAAGAGTGGTATGAAAGCTATAAAATAAAAGCTATTGGGAAATGATCACACTTAATAAATACATATATTAATAAGTGTTTAACTAAGTATATATAAACTAGTTAGTTGGTTTATGAGATGATAATATACATATATTATAAATTGATTTCAGCATGCATAAATCCTCGTTTGTACCTGTCAACAGATTTTAATAAAAATCAAAGCTAACAAAAATAAAAAAAGTATATATATACATATATATGAGCCAACCTTAAGCTAATCCAAGGAAGAACTGATATATCAAAAACCGAAAAAGTTCATTCCATGTCGTTAATTTCATAAGCTCAACCTCGTTAGTTTTGTTTAAGTGATCCACGTGAAGTTTGGCTCCCGCGTTGTTTCCATCAATTAAAATTATTTATAAAATTTAAAATTTTTTAAAAGAATTAAATTTAAATTAATTAATAATTGATAAAATTAATTAAAAATTTAAATAAAGATTAAATCTTTTATTATTATTTATTAACTAGCAAATATCATGCGATGCCGCGGGTTTTATTATTAATGTATAAAATTACATTATTAAATATATTTATATAAATGTTTTAATCATGCAATAATAATTAAAAAAAAAAGATTATACAAACACAATTAATTTTAATTCAAGTACATATTAAATACATTACAACATTAGACTCTTTATCATCTCAAATAAAACTGTAAAAAATGATACTTTTTAATCATTCATCTTGAATTAATTTTGCTCATAATGTATAAACTGAAAAAACGTGGGAAATAAATCAATAAAAATAATATACCACAAAATTGAAATACTGAATTCCATATCCAAAAAAATTTATAAAGGCAAATAACTAAAAGTAAAATAAATCTTCAATAGTAATGATGAGAGACTTTCTCAATTTCTGAAGATGGTATGCATTTTGATGTTCAACCAAAATGCAGTTTTTTACCCATCAAAGAAAATAAAATTATTTTATGGGAAGTTCAATTGTTTTATCATAATCAAGTAATATTGATAGTAGTATTTGATTCCAAATATATATTGTCCACATGAACCCCATGATAAGTAAACTAAACAAATGATAATATATTGAACATAATATAACAGCATAATTCAAGATATTGTTCTCGATGATTATATACTTTTGATAATGGAAGCTCCCAATATAGCAAAAAAATTGAAGATATCACCACATCCATACAAAAATTAAGTTCTGAAAGGCAAATATATAGTTAAAATAAATACTTCATTGAATTCAACCATCAGCACATAAATTCAATACTTCAAGTTCAATTCTATGTAGATTGTATTATCTCAATTTGATTTCTGATAATAGCATGTAGTTTCTTGACTTCAATTCAAAGAAGGGAGGATTCAAAAATGCTTTTTTATATAAGTTTTTTCCTGTTATTTTATCATGTCAAATTGCAATCCATTTATAATTAAGTTATGATATTATCTCATTTAAAATGATTCATATATTATCTATATTTTAAATTATCACACTTTATGGAATTTGGAACTGAGAATAATTGTTTCGAGGTTTAAGGATAACAATTCCAAATTCTAACTTCATTTCCTAGTCACATCAATCTAGCTAAACTATCTTCAATTTAAAAAAAAATAAAAAAATCTAACATATTAAGATTCAATGAGAATTGTTTCAGTTAATGAATGGTTTTCTCAACATTCCATCAAATGTGAAACAAATAGAAGCTAATTCACAAAAAATATATCAGAAATACCATTCAGCAGCAGCTTGTAGTATTTCATCTCAAATGATACTGTCACACTGAAATATTGATAAAGTTATTCCAATCATATCAGTATTTTTGAAGTAAACTCATATAAGTATCCCTCTCAAATAAAATAAATTTAAATATAGGTCATATGATCATATGGCTATACTTATAGTTTCCATCATTGACTACCACAATAATAGCAATGTGAAAATAATAAAACTAATCACCAAAGATTGCAAAACCAAACAGGATACATGGAAATACTTGATTACAAATTTAAGAGAATTCACCAACAGGCTATGATTTTAATCTTGCAACACCTTATTCCCAATGAAAAATAAGAATTAATAAATTTGAATTAAATATCCCAAAATATATTAAATTAAATTAATTGAATGAATTTAATAAGTCAGTAATTGAGAACTTTTATAAAAGGAGGCTCACAGAAACTATTTCTACCTCAAAGATATGCAGCAGCAACAACGAAGCATATAAAATCCCTAATCTCTCTCTCCAAGAATTTTCAATTTCTTTTTATATAACCTAGAAATTTACAAAACAGAGAATAAGCAAAATGGATATAATAATATTTACTTAGGAAAATTAGAGATCTAAAAAAATACTAATAAATAATAAATAAGAAAACAAATAGCTAGGGTTCAACATGCATGCGGCAAAATCAAAATCTTGAAATATCAAGAAACCAAATCCCCACGATCTTCATCATCCACAGCAAACAAAGAAAAGACAACAAATTAGAGACATTAAAAAATTATACGTCTGCTTTTTTTAAAAAAAATAAAAATAAAAACTCCATCATCATAAACGAAGAAGAAAATAGAACGAATTGAAAGACAGCAGACCGAAAAGATGAAGGAGCAATAGATCGAGTTTCTTCTGTTAATGACATTACATTAAATCAGCTCTGTAAGAGTATAAAAAACATGGGAAAAAAAAATTAAAAGATAAATCAAAAATAGCAATCATAAACTAAAAAAAAAAAAAATAGAAAAAAAGGTGTAAAAACAGGAAAGCGAAAATCATAAATTGTAAAGAGAGATAAAAGAAAAGGAAGACAAAAAAAAAAGAGAGAGAAAGATTTATGATTTTTGAATCCGTGTACTCACATAATTTTATTCAAATGGTTTAACTTCGCTTCATAATTTTTCTAAAACAATAAAATGATAAATATAATATCGTTTTGATAATAATAGTATTTAAAGAAGGACAAATAGATAATTTTAATAGTAATTAACATTTTTATTTATGATACGATGCTGTTTTAATATGACAATGGATAAAAAAAAATAGATAAAACAGTAATTTATTAATTTAAAATTAATTAAATTGTATTATTCATCAATTGTTGATGTTTATATCATATAATAGATTATATTATTATTTATTAATATTAAATATTATTAATAGGTCTAATTTTTAGAGTGTTAATTACTCTATTACATGTGTCGATCAGGATATACCACGTCCACAAAATCACTTCGATCAATAAATGTAAAAAATTACAAAATTCATATCTGAAAAATTTACCCGTTATTAATTGTTTTGTAAAAATAACAAAGCGTAATGACCTCCACGCCATTTACTCCTCAGTCGTATCCAGATAAGCCTTATAGGGGCGATCGAGTTCCACAAGAGATCTATCTGAAGAATCTAAATCCTCGGCGTAGATTGAACCCATTGGCTTAACATCATCAATAATCAGACTACGATGGGTTCTGGTTTTGATTGATTGATATAGATGGAGATTTATGAAATCTGGGCTTTCGATTAAATGACAACATGTCTTCGATAAAGCTCTGAATCGTAGCAGAGTCTCAACTGGTAGACGACATGGTATTTCTGCTAGAATATCAAAGACAAAGTATTTCTGCTACAATATCATAGACAAACTCCATTATTGATAATTAGGTAATTAGAGAGTCACAGTTACTTTGCAAGATAAGGGTTTACTTCAGAGGACATTTATAGAACAGGGATGATTGTTTGGAAATTCTCTTTGAATAGGTCTTCAGGTCGTATTCTGTATCATATCAGCGGAAGTTACTGCTAAAAGATTCGATTTCATAAAATTATGTGAAATTCGACTTGGTATAAAAAGTAAACGCTTTTGTCTTTATCTTTAGCCTAATCTGATCTCTCCCTGGTTGAATTAAATTCTTCTAATCATGATTAGCATTTTATAATCTCTCAATTCTTATAACAATGTCAACGGAGAGATTATTCCTCCTATCGCCAGGCTGGCTTTAGGCTTATAATACTACGATGTGAAGTTTTCTGTGACTTTTCCTGGAGAACCATTTTCCAGGAAAGTGGCAATGGGATGGGAGAATTTGAATTTGAAGCTTTATCTGCTTACTTTTTGTTCTGCTCTCACTCCAGCTTTCGCTCTCAATATTGGCACACCTTCTCATGGTAAGCTTATACAACACACTCTTCTCATTCCATTCTTGGTTTGCAGAGGAAATGCCATGCCAGCAAACTGAAGAAAAACTATGTTAAGTTTAATTTTGTACATAAGTTGATTGATTTGGTTAATTGGTTAATTTGATTAGTTTGCCAGATAAGACTTGTGATTTTACTTTTTAAGAAGTCTATTTTTGGAATTCTGTCGGATTGGAAATTTCGAAGTGAAATTTATGCAAGTGATAGGCATTATTTGAGAAAAATATGGGCTTGGATTGGAATGCATCTTAATTTGATTTGAGAAACATACTGAGTGCTTAAAATCTGAGAGCAAACCTGTCTATTTGATCATATTTTAATGGGATCTAAGTTGAATTTTGATAGAATGTACTTTCTAAATGGAATTAATCAAATATGGTTACTAATGGAAGCAAGTAATTCAGAAATGTGATCAATAGCACCATTAATGTGTAGTTCATTATTTGAATGTTTATACTCTGATGTTCTTGTAGCCAAATATAGTTGCAGAATCCATGGGCAATGTATTGTGTGCCTTTTCCTATCTGAATCCCCACTTATCTTGATGATGAATAAAATACATAGGCTCTATTCGTTTCAATGCCCATCAAAATACTGAAAACAGAATCTCTGCAACAAGTAGCTTTTCTTTGAAGTGATGAGACATGATAAACTCTAATGAGAAATTTGGGGGAATGGGGATGTCTCATGATGTCAAATAGTCTTGATGAGAAAGTGTTTACTAATTGAATAAATAATGTTTACTAACTGAATAAATAATTATATGCAGTACCAAAAAAAGTTAAAGATGAATATTGAATTAGTAAGCTTCAATAAATAGAGATCAAGATAACTTAAGGTAATTCAAGGCTGTTTTCCTTTCTGCAAGAGAATGTATTTTAGCAGAAGTCTTATGACATTGTATGCAAATCAAAAGCTTCAGTTTTCAATGAGCAGAACTTTTCACTGTATTTACTTCTCCTTTTTTTTCTAAACATTCTTTGTTTCAACTTTCAATTTTATCGCTCTTTTGCACACAAGTGAACAATCTCATCCTTTCATGTTTGCAAGTTTAGGTTGCTATTGGAACGTATCTTGCCAAGACAGATGGTGGGGAGATTGTAGACTGGGACATGCAATTATTGATCGCTCAAATGACTGTAAGGGGTTATGTCCAGAGCCAAAATATTCTTTATGCCCTGCTCCTTACTACACACGTTTTTATTGCTGCATGCTAGGTCAGCTAATTTTCCCCTTAAATCAGATACTAAATTTGTTTATTTAAGTGCTCATTGGAATTTCATTATGCATCATCCTTTTTTCAAAATTTATTCACTAACTTCAGTTTGGTTTGGTTATGTTTCCATTCTTATTGAAATGGAAAATTAATATTCTGAATCCAGAATTCAACTGATAAAAGACTGGACACATTTTGTTGGCATGTGCATAATTTTTGTTAGGCTAGATTCATCTACACAAAACTAGATATTTATTTTATTTGTTTTAAATGAAAACTTTACTGGAAAAATGGGAAAGTGGGGGCAACCCAATCACATGGGTTCTACTCGACTCTAGTATGCATGAAGAGCAACACTGTATTAGGCATTGCATTTCTTTATTTATATATTTCTTATTTTTTTTATTCCAAATCAAGTACCTTTTCTGGCCAAATTTAACATTTATCAGAGGACTCAAAATCTAATTTTATGAAAATTAAATGAGCATTTTAGATGTGTTGGCCATTTTTGTAGACAAGAAATAGGTAGGCAAGAAGTAAGAAGGCAGTATAGTGCTGTTTTTATTTCGTACATGTAAATCGCATATTTTTATCTATTCTACAACTGTTAAGCACTAGCTCTGCTTGAGCTTTAAATTTCTTCTTAAGATTTTCAAATCTGCAAAGTCCAAAACAATTATGTTGCATATGCCTTAAACAATACTGCTTTAAAATTTTTCCCACTTCTCCTGTACCTAATTGTTACCCATTTACAAGTCAACATTGAGTCAATATGAATTTTTGTCACAATATAATGCTCTCAGTTCCATTTCTTAAGTTTATAGCTTTTAAATTCAAATGTTTGTTTCAGAAAAGTGGAAGAAAAAGATAATGTTGTAATATCATCTATTATTTTCCATGTATGCTTAATGATTTGCATCTTAGTTCTGAATAACCAGCAGATATATGCATATAATTCCTTGTTCCCGTTTGTTTAAAGATTCTGTAGTTTACAACTGTCAACAAATTCCAAATTTTCAATGTTATGGTCATGGATATGTCCAAATAGATTGAATACTGAAGGATTGAAGTCAACATGGTTCTTATTTTTTTTTATCCAAGACCAGAAGGCCAATGATATGATCATATAATATGTACTGTTTCTTGTTATCTTGGCTAATCAACCTGTTGGATTTTGAATGATAACTGAAAAAAGGTTTTGCATTGGCCATAATTATCCAGTCTTGATATTCTAATTTTCGTTCAATTTTATAAGATTTTCACCCCTTCTGCTGCTATATTCTTGAGCAGAAACTCCAAAAGTGACAAAAGATCGGTGTACAAAATGTGACTATAAGGTGGACAATGGTGATGCATATATTTGTTGTACAGACTGCTCTGATCCTCACATTTCTTCTGATGATCCAAAATTGGGTTACTGCAAAACTGGTGCAGGGCTACTCATAGAGCCAAGACCAAAGGGTACTTGCCATCTATCAATAGCATTTTAACCTTTTGTAGTTTGTAGGTAGAAATAATGTTTTTATCATTTACTGTTGGCATTCATTTCATATCTTTATTGTCATTCAGAAGTCTATAAATGGGTTGCTGGACCATGGGAACCTTGCTCATCCTCTTGTGATGGTGGTATTAGGTACCGGAATGTGGAATGTTATGCAGTGTTTGAAGATACATTGGTCCTGGACTACCCAGTATATGATGATAAGTGCTCTATGGAAGTAATGGTGGGTGGAAATTTTTCCAAAAGTTAAGAAAAAAGGAATTATTGTTCTCCAATTCTGCTACATTTAAGGAAACACATTATCTTTCTAATACTTGGTCATTAGACAATTCTCAAATTCCAATATCATACAAACAGGGGGGAAAAAAAAGAAAGCAAAAACTAATTTGGTAGTTATTGTATGTTTTAACCCATGCCTTGCCTAGGTTCAGGTCCCCAATGGAGCTTGAGGTCCATCTATATGATTCTTCTTACATATACATAGTTCATATGTTGATATGCTATATCAGCAGAATTAACATACTTTGTCTCAATCTAAACCATTTTTATGTAGCTTGCTCTACAAATTATATTTTTCAGACTACCAGGTGAATATTACTTCAAAATTCTATGTACTTTTTTCTTGAACTCACTAATTTTATTTATCTGATCAATACCTCTTTAATGATTGAAATTCTAATTTGTATGTCAACTATTTTCGATTCTTGGACATTGAAAGATTTGCCTTGTCACCTTTACTGAATGGCAGCCAGCAAGAGAAGAACCCTGTAATTTAAGAAGCTGCCTGCAGCTCAATTATAGAGGCTCACAAGGAAGAAAACCTAACAGGATGCCTAGTTGGACGTTTGGACTAATTTCTCTTGGGCTCTTAGCTATTGGTGGTGTTGGTTTTGCAATCTATATTCAATATAAAAGGTACTTTATTCCAGCCATTAATTCATTAGAGTGATAACAACCAAAGCCAAGTTTTGTAGGTCTATATGTCTTGAATAGCCTTACATTTGAGATTATCAAATATACTGTCATCTTAAACATAGAAATAAAGGACTACTGACTCTTTTTATTTTCATTTAGATTAATATGTCAACAATGATACAGGATTTTATAGCACAAAGAAAGTAATATTGTCTGATTTCTTTTACTCATATCGTGTAAGAAACCATATGGTGATATGTTTACTTATATGCGAGGGTTTAAGACTTTTAAGTAGCAATCTATAGAAAGCTTTAAAGCTATGTACCTCCTGCTTGCTTGTTATGGAGGGATTAGACATTTACATTACTTTTATTTTATGACTATAACACTAGGAATATTATAGTGTTGATCTTGAATGTTGTATCTAATTCCACAACATTATGTTTAGTATAAAAATTTCTGTTGGTTAAGAGAACAAATGAACGAGAAATTAGAGATCCTCTGTTTTGACTCATAAAAGGTCTAAACCAATCAGACAAAAAGGTGCATGATCATCTTGAATTGAGCAAATTTCTTTAAAGCTTAGGCGAACTTGTTAAATAAATAATTGACAGCCACATTTTTATAGGAAGATTTGAATAGTCTCGATCTGGTTATTAAATCTTTCTTCTTGAATTTGCAGGAAAACCTCAATGCAATATGGTCATGTATACATCATGATGGAAGGATATTCATAGAGTTACGACTGAATTTACTATACTATTTTCTGTGGACCACTAGAGATATGATCAATTTTCATGTTCGAACGCCCTCGGAGTACCAGAAAGGCATTAATTCAGAAGCCGCTAGCTTCTGCTTTAAATTGAAATTTTCTGTTGTATTTAATTCATTTTTCCATTCACTCATGTATTGTTTGACAGAACCTTTCCATGTGCCTCATGGAAATGGAAAGGACTCTTGTTGACATTTTGTTTGCTCTTGTCAATTTCATTTTGATTCAAACACTAAACGATACATATAAGATAAGGTCTAAATTATTATTATATCAGAGACATTACTAGTGGAATCTCTTTTTTTTCCTGTCCAGTTCATGACACTGGGGCCCAGAAAGTATTGGTAAACAAACAGTCCAATTGAAATGGCAATTATGATAACTTGATTAGCATTATTAGCCCTATAAATGGCAATTAATACTCAAATCAATCAACTGGGTTTTTTCACAGTTGCTGGCTGCATTGTTGTATTTATAGCCTAATACATCAGTAATGGATATGGATCTCTATGCAAATTACTCAACTCAGCGTTAAAAATTGATTATCAGTCTTAAAAGAATTCAAGTAATGCTGAGTTCAAATTAATTAACTAAATCCATAATCCATATTAATAATTCTTGGGAGTCCTGAAGTCTTATCCACACTTGTTTTCACAATTCTCATCATCATAGCTTCTCAATTGAGTCTTAAAAGAAAATAGGCTTTGATGCTTTGAACCTTAGCATGCCTAATGAGGAAAGTAGGTCATCTATGACTATGAGCTGTCTTTATAATTAAAAACCCTTTTTCTTCCTCATAAATCATAATGGTTCTTTTTAAATTATTTTGTTCTGTTCTCTTTTGTAGACATTTTGTTTATTTTATTTTATTGATGGGCTGATTGTTAAACCTTAAGCAGCTATTTAATTGAATTTAATGTCTGCTAAACTTAGAATAACATCAATAATCTTTTTATTTAATCAATCAATAAGAATATGTATCAAATCTCATATACTAATTAACTAATTAATTATAACACTTAAAATTTAACTTGAATGATAAGAAATTTAGACATTTTGGAAAAGATTTTAAATTCGAGTTTTTTTTTGAATAATCAAGTGTGCTACCCATTAAATATAAACATATAATTTTACAAAGAAAAATTTTTCACTTTTAATAATAATTAATAACATCTTAATTCTAATATGAGTAATATAATTACGCGAAATTAAAAAAAAAAAAATCAATTAATTCCTTATATTATCTCATAGGGCCCACAATACTTATTGATAATTGGGCATAATGTATATACATCCATACTCCAATTCTTGCAATAATTTATTTTATTATTTCTTGCAGCCAAAATTAAAATTTTCAAAAATATAAAGGATTAAGTTCCATATTTGAAAAGCTTCAGCACCACCATTGCAAAATTAAAAAATAAAAAATGAAATCCCAAATTCAACACTATAAAACTATTCCTCTCTGTACTTCCATCTCTGCGCTTAGCCCCTTTTACAGGCTCTGTATCTTTCTATTTTTCATTTTTCATTTTTATTTTTTTCCCTTTTAATTTATTATTTATTTTTCATAGACAACATTTTCATAACTTTACCTCTTGAATCATAGTTTCTGCAAGTAATTAACATTCCCTGAAAGATAATATATAAATTTGAAAAAAAAAAGGATTTTTTTTTAATTTAATTTGATATTAGAGTTAGTTTGTGCAGTTCAATTGTGGATTGGATTTTGTACCAGTGTTTGTTCAATTAGAGGGTAAAAGGATTGGATTTAGTTTGAGGTTTTGATCTATTAGGGTTTTGTTTTTTTTGGGTTTGTTGAATTGGTTGTTGGTTTATTGAGAGCGACATGGATAAGAAGAAGGTTGCAGTACCTTTAGTGTGCCACGGGCATTCGCGCCCCGTTGTGGATTTGTTCTACAGTCCTGTTACTCCTGATGGGTTTTTTCTTATTAGTGCTAGCAAAGGTATGCATTTTCTTTTATTTATTGTTTAAATTTGAATTTGGACTTAATTACGTTCTTGTTGAAAAAGTCTGAGAATTTGTATTCAATTAAACGAATTTTGAATTGAGTTTTGTTGGAACAGTTATTTATTAGTTAATTTGTCAAGAGTATGTTCTGCTGTTGCCTTTTGATTTTTGAATTGGAATAATTTTTTGCAGTGTTCACTTAATTTGTATGGTCTCAGTTTTACAAGCTGTTATAACTGTGGGTTCGGTTTCAACTTTGAAATGTATTGTAAATTGTAATTCAGTAATCAATCTATCATCTGCAAGTGCAAACTTGGATTTAAATCCGTTCGGTATATGCTGCTATTTTTGCTGTTTGTTAACTGTGAATTTAGGTATTAAATTTTATAAATTCTAAATTGATTGTGTTCTCTTTACTTCCTCGTCATTATGGTACAATTAACTGCAAATTTATTTTTAAACTGGGACATCTTCAAGTAGTTAAGTGGTTTTTTCTTTTGGTTATCTGAAGTTGTAAACTTGGATTCTGCACCTTGTTCTGAAATTGGGTTTTGCTTACATCATTTAGTGTAGCTTTTAAGTACTCAAATTATCATTTTTGTGATCATCTGTTACCCCACAATGTGAATTGAAATTTAGGTTATTCTCTCTTTCTTTGAGTAATCATTTAGTGGTCCAAGCATAAATTTTGTTTCAATCTCATAATTTTCAATTGGGTTTATTACAATGATACACTTAGTTTTATTTGGCTTTTTTGGACAGATAATTGGGAAAAAAAATACTAAGACCTCCCCATTTACTGTGGTTTTCTTCCAAGTGCAGGATAACCCCAAAGGATTTCATGGTCATTTTGTTATCACTTGATGTTAATAAATCACGATTTGTTAACAATGGTTGATTAGTCATTTCATTAACCAAAAATTTAGGTTCAACCTCTTTAATCAGCGTGAAGATTCTTCATATCATCATTTGGTACTTATTGGCTGTGTCTCATATTAGGACTGCCAATTCTTACTCTTCTTTGATTAGAACTTTTAATTCTACTGTTTAAAACAATATTGATCTTTGAAATTTAGACTCTAGCCCAATGTTGAGAAATGGGGAGACTGGAGATTGGATTGGGACCTTTGAAGGACATAAAGGTGCAGTGTGGAGTTGTTGCCTGGATACTAATGCATTACGTGCAGCATCTGCTTCTGCAGATTTTACAGCGTATGTAATTAATCTTATTCCCTTGTACTGTACATTTTGAAAAATTCATGAGCAATACTTGTTACTTATTAAAGTCCATGGGCCCATATATAAGTGGACTTATAAATGGGCAAGTGTTGAAATCCACTTGCACAAAGCCAATTGGCTTGTATTAAGTCCAACACCCACTCCCTTATAAGTTCTTTATTTATTTTATCATTATTCAATATGGGATATTTTTCCCAACACACCCCCTCAAGTGCAACCGGGATTTGGCCCATAGCCTAACATCAACAAGCCAGTTAACACTTGCTCATAAATGGACCGGCTGATATCTTTTTTTTAGCTTCGGTCTGAACTGGCATCATCATCAGTCCAACAACAATAACGGGGACTCGAATATGGATCCCAGGATCTAGTCCGTTTGGACAAGAGGCTCTGATACCATATTAAAGTCCATGGGCCCATATATAAGTGGACTTATATAAATGGGCAAGTGTTGAAACCCACTTGCACAAAACCAATTGGCTTGTGCTAAATCCAACACCCACTACCTTATAAGTTCTTTATTTATTTTATCATTATTCGATGTGGGATATTTTTCCCAACATTACTAAATTGCCTCTAGAAAGATGATATGGACACTCCCATATTTTTGAGACTTTGTGCACCTCTCTCTCTCTCTCTCTCTCTCTCACGTTTGTGCTCAATGTGGCAACTGTACAGATCACAGCTGATCAAGAAAAATAGTCATTTTATAGAAGTTATTTAATGAATTATTCTTTATTATTTTCAGGAAATTGTGGGATGCATTGACTGGGGATGAATTACACTCATTTGAGCATAAGCACATTGTTCGGGCATGCACATTTTCTGAGGTAGAATCTAATCATTTCCTATTGCAAAATTTGTCCGTTCCACATGCCTATTCAAAAGGAAATTTTGCGACTTCAAGAAGGGAACTTTTTTTTAATCATCAGCATCAAAAAAAAAGGTTTTTTGTTTGTTTCCGAGTGTCTTTAAATGCTAACTGTAGCTAGTTTGGGATTAAATCTTAATTTAGTTGAGTGTGTATCTTTAGATGCCACAAGTTTGCATTTAATGACAGTTATTTAAGGGAAGAGGAATATAATTGAAGTAATAAGAGTTATTAATGATAATTCCATTAAAGCATTTCTTTTAACCAATAATTCAAAATGATCGAAAGAGTCATAACCATAGCTTATGTTCGTGATGGTTTCAAAGTGCCTTCAGTAATCTTAGTGTCCACCAATCGTTTTGTATAATTTAATGGAAAAAATTATTTACTTATTTCATACATTCGATTTACCAAGTTTAATGGGTCTTCCTCCCTTACATACTGTATAGCTTGCTCTGAACTTGGTTTCATTTTGTTCTTTAATCTACTTTGCAGCTACTAAACCATCTAAATTTGATGTTAATATTCTTGTAAATGGATGGACTTTGGTATTTAAGTCCTTCAAAGCATCTTTGTATTATACCTCCTTCACTTTGGATTTTGAAAAAAAAATAGATTATTTGTTTATTTTTACTTTTGTTCTTTGTTTATACATTGGAATTTCTATTATCCTCCACAGTGTTTTCAGTCACTATGTTTTCTTTTGGTTTGAACAATGTTATTAATTGGTTTCAGATTGATGTTATCTTATTCTTTTACATTATTTATGTCAATATTATGTATGAATCATATGGATGATTTATCAAAAGTGAGTGTTGAGTATGTTTATGATTGTGTATTCTTTATATCCTTTAGCGGGTGAAATGTGGGTTTGTTTCGCAGCTTTTTACCTTGGTCTTAGTGTATGCATATAATGTACCTGTTCTGTTGCAGGATACACACCTTCTACTGACTGGTGGAATGGAGAAAATTCTTCGCATATTTGACTTGAATCGTCCAGATGCACCCCCAAGAGAAGTTGACAGTTCACCTGGTTCAATTAGAACTGTTGCATGGCTTCACAGTGACCAGACCATATTAAGTTCTTGTACTGATATTGGTGGTGTGAGGTATGAATGATAATAAAATGATTTTGTTTTTCCACTTCTACATCAATTATTTTTCACTTCTCCCAGTTGGGGCAGTAGTTTCACAGTAATTTTTACGCAAAACCGAGTGGAATGGAAGAAATGGATCCATATAGCCAATGCCGACTAGCTTGGGATTAAGGCTTAGTTGTTGTTGAACTGGGGTCATGAAGTTTGAATGTCATCATAAATATTGGATATAGTTTGCCCGCTTGGTTGAAAAGTGTGGCAAATTATGCTAAATGCATTTCATATGACATTCTCTTCTTTTGTGGAATTATTTGAGTAGAAAAGATTGTTATTTTTCATTGGTCCTAGAAGACTAGAGGAGGGATCCTTATTTGGTCTTTCATTTTTGCACGCTTTTTTATTTGAATATTAATACATATACTTTCAAGTTTCAAGCGGCCATATGAAAGACTTCATATCAGCTACCAGATAGCTATGTTTCTTTTAAATGCATACATTATCGTAAGAATAACTCTTGTTTGGCATTTGTTTGACCTGTATGCAAGATTGCATCTATTGGTCTGTCTAGTTGTTTCTTATTGGTCTGTGTTTGTCACTATGACTACATTTTTGCTATCATCACACATGAAGGCAAAATTGATACTTTACCATCTTTGTCCCTACTTAAACTACTCAGTTGCAGACTGATTTCTGTTTTTTGGTTTGGAAATCCTTATGTTGGCAATTTGTGCCCTTAATTTGTTGGTGACTTTGTAGGTTATGGGACATAAGAAGTGGCAAAATTGTTCAAACACTAGAGACGAAGTCACCTGTTACTAGTGCTGAAGTGAGTCAGGATGGTCGCTACATAACTACAGCTGATGGGTCGACGGTTAAGTTTTGGGATGCAAATCAGTGAGTTGTAATTTGGATTCTTCATCTTTAATCTCAGTAATTTTGTAGGCACTGACCAGTAATATTTGTTCTTGCTCATTTCTAGCTTTGGGCTTGTGAAGAGCTACAATATGCCTTGCAATATAGAATCAGCTTCATTGGAACCCAAACTTGGCAATAAATTTGTTGCTGGTGGAGAAGATATGTGGATCCACATATTTGATTTCAATACAGGAGAGCAGATTGGTATGTTTTTCTGAAACAGTTGGACTTTCAGATAAAATGATGAAGTACTGTACTAGGCAATCAGCAATTTTGCATTCTGCTGAATGGGATGTTTACTTCTTCATAACCGCTGTACACTTCTTGGCAAGACATCTTAGTTGCTGCTTTAAGCGAAGTACTCCATTAAGGTCTAGGCTTGATACTGTTTTGTCATCAAAACATCTGTTATTCGCTAAATGTTTGGCTTATTGGTATTCTAGTCCTCAACTAGGCAATATTCTAGGAAATGGCAATGTGTCCTGAAAAAGAAAAAGAAAAAGAAAAGAAAAGTTTATCATTCTTGGCTGAATGGAAAATGAGCTGTATTTATTTCTTTGAGCATTGGCCTATAGCCAACCCTTTCTGGTAAGCCAGCTGCTGGCCCTCTTTCGATTACATTCGTCCTGCCATTGTTACAAGTGATTTACTTTGGGGGCCTTAGGCAGATAAGTTGCACATAAATGCATCTTCCACAAGAAGTTTAGATATATATATTTTTGTTAAATTTTGCTGAGTGGGTTTCAGGTTTTAACTTTTAACCATCATCCTGCATGTGCTGTTGTATTGTAGGATGCAATAAGGGTCACCATGGTCCTGTTCACTGTGTCCGATTCTCGCCTGGAGGGGAATCCTATGCTTCAGGATCTGAAGATGGAACGATCAGAATATGGCAGACAGGCCCTGCAAATCTTGATGAGAATGATCCACTGTCAAAAAATGGGCCAACTGGAAAAGTGAAGGTATCAACTGATGATGTTGCCCATAAGATTGAGGGCTTTCATATAAGCAAAGAAGGGAAAACTGCGGATAAGGCAACAGATGCCTGACTACAGATTTAGATTGTCTAGGGGATTCATCCTGTTTGCTATGTTCTTTGATCCAATATCAATTTGTAGGCACACGTGTGTGACTTTTTGAGGGTGGTTCGCCTGTGGAAAATTGACTTGATCTTTTAAAAGTTTTTTTTTCTGTTTTTTACTACTAACAATATCTGAGTTCAATGTTTCTGCAATTTATTTTTAATTGGAAATACTGCAGAACTTCTTGAGAATGTTGTGTTCCAATGGGTTTGGCTACAGCAAGTTTGGTTTCGGCAGCCTGAACAACACAAGTTGGTTTGCAAGCCACCATTTTTTGGATTGGCAGTTATAATTAGCTTTTATGATTGATGGCTGATAATGAATTTTAATTTAGCAGTACTAAATTCGTCTTCAGGAGTAAGAATTGAGTTTAAATTCGACTGAGAGGTGTGTTGGAGTTTCGATTTAAGTGTTTAATTAACCAAATATTGGCTGACATGGCTGTTAGATAACACATTGGAAAAGAAAAATTACACCATTCATATCTGAATTTTTTAAAATATATTATTTTAGTATTTGAATAATTTTCTTGTCTAATGAGTTTTTAAGTATTAATTTACAATTTTCATTTCTTTTAATTTGCAACTTTTCAGATTCATTTAAAATTTTATTTTAGTAATAATTCATAATTTTTTTTCCTCCAACTTTAAAGATTTTAGAATTAAAAATTAATATTTCGGTGATCAAAAAATTATTAAAAATATTTATATGAAATTATTTTTAAAAATAAAAAATTCATTTAATTAAAAAAAATTATTCACACTAATTAACACTGTTGTCTCTAGTAAATTCTATTAATTAAAAAAATTATTAATTAATCGATAAATTAATAATATATTAATTTAAAGAGAGTAATTATAATTTAACAAATAATATTTAATCAATTAAAAAATTATTGTATTTTATCAATTTTATAATCAAATTAATATGAGTTAAATGAATTGAAAAAAAAAATAAATTAAATATGAATTAATTAAAATAAAAAAAAAATATTATCAATTGAATATAAATTAAACAAATAAATATGTATAAACTAAATGAAATAAAAAAATAAAAACATAATTATTTAGATTTAAAATAATTTTATATAAATCACTTCAAATGATCTTTTATATATTTCACAATTATAATAACTTCACATCTAAAAAGTGTTCGAAAATCAACTATATCAAATAATATGTGTAAAACATTATGTGAGTATAACAAAAAATATTTTATATACATTAAAAAAAAAAATTACAGCAATGAATTTCTAATAAATATCATTTGAAAATTAGTCAATATATAATACTAAATACACTCAAATAAAATTAGAGATAAAAACTAGGGATGGCAGTGGGGTGGGGAATCTCCGTTCTCCACGGGAATTTGCCCCGAACGGGGTGAAAATTTTTCAATTTGTCTCCCCACTGAGGTGGAGATGTGAAATATTTTTTTTCCGTTAGCGGAGACGGGGCGGGGACGGGGAGTGTATTCCCCACCCCGTGGGAATCCCCATCCCCATGGGACCCTGTTATTATACTTGATTAATTATTATATTTATTTAATTATTCCTTATATATATATATATATATATATATATATATATATATATATAATGAATAATTTTTTAAATAAATAATTTTTATGAGATTGTTTTTAGTTTTTGAA
>CANXYC010230749.1:0-84577 GCA_948193065.1 Aleurites moluccanus | reverse complement strand
TTCAATTTCAACATTCAAATTGCAATTACTTTCAATTTTGTATAATCTAATACAATTAAACTAATTATCTATTCAATTCAACCTAAATAATCACTAAAACATTAATCAAATCAAATAAAATAATAACTTACCCAAATTCGCTATGATGACAGAAATTTTCCTCAAGATTTTTCTCCAAATTTTTTGCTCCAATCAACAATCTATGGATGGAAATAGATAGAGCTAGATGAGAGCTTCATTTTGCTATCAAATTTCATTCAATTTGATGAAGAAATGAAGAAGTTATGAAAAAAAAAATTGGAAAGGAAGAAAATGGCAATGAAAGAACAAAAATGAAGAAGAAAGCTGCTGGAATTTCCCGTGGAAATGGTGCTCAAATAAGATAAAATAGATTGCCAAATTATAACTTAATCACTCAAGTTTCAATCTTTACATTTTGATCCTTAAATCTTCTGAAATTTATTCTGAATATTCTGTTAAGATTTTGATATCAGTGTAAAAAGGAAACATGCTTATTTTAATTTATTCTTAATTATAAAAATAGTTCTGGAGTCATTCTGTAACTCCGACCGACCCATTTCCACAATTCACCTTAAATTACCCTTTATTTACCAAAATGCTATTATTTACTTTTTCAGTGTTTCTAAATGATTTTCATTTTTTTTTTTCCAAAATTACATATAAATTATGGTTATATTTTACCCCCAAGCCAACTTCAGAAATTCTTTTGTTGACCGAACTGCTAATTTCTCGGCAGTGTCCCTACACCGCCATTTTTTGGAAAAGTTTCAAATGTATTTTTTAACTGTGTTTCTAAAATTATTTCCCATCAATTCAAGACTAATGGATCACATACTGAGAAAAATTTCATGCATATATATTATGGCTTTCTAGGGTATTACATAATATTTGTAAACTTTTTTCCACACTTTGAAGAAATTCAGTGAAGAAAAATAATGAAAAATAGAAAATTACTTTTGAAATTAATCTATGCAAAAGCACTCAATATGGACGACCAAGATCACTGGTAGAGTAAGAATTTTATGCTCAGGTTATTCATCTATATTATATTTTTTAATATAAAAAATTAAAAAAATTATATTAAAAATTAAATTGACAGAATATAAATAATCTAATTTTTTATTTAATTTTAATATAAGTATATGAATTCTAAAATATTAATAAATAAATAATTTAATTCTTGATCCAACTCTAAGTCATCTCATATTAAATATTCAAGAAAAATTCATTATCAAAATAGCAACATAAAAAATTTAATATACTATTTAGAAGAAAATATATATAAAATTTAATTTTAATATTAAAAATCTAAATAATTTATAAAATTATTATTTACCTATTACCAATTAGAGATGATTAAAATTAGAGAAACACTTAAATTGATTTAGTAAAAAATTAAATTCACTTAAAATTTAAGAATGAATTTAGTTATAATTGAAAAAGAAAGAAAAAAGAATAAAAGTAGTAAAAGGAAATTTTAAAAGATAAAATAAAGTGATAGAATATGAATTGAAAATTGCATGAAGATAAGAAAAAAATAATAATTAATGGATAGGTTGGTTAGGTATTATTTGATTTTCTTCTAATAATTACATGATGTCAACTGCAACTACTAACCATTTATATTTATTTATGGATATAAATAATTGATTTTTTTTTATAAATTTAGAGAAACACTCAAATATATTTATAAAGTCACAAATTGATAAATTACAAATATATATAAAAAAAAAATATTTTTTTAATTTGTCACAAAATTTAAGAAAATACTCAAATAAATTTAAAAGATGATAAATTAATATAATACTAATAATACCACTCCAGCAATAAATCAACATAGAATTTATTTTCATGTCAATTTTATATTAAAAAAATATATTTCAAATATTAATTATTAAATGTATAATTTAATTTTGAATTCATAGCTTATTAATTTTTATATTTTTCTTAACTTCAAATCTTATAATTTTTTTTTTTTTTAGAAGAGCATCAGTCATTCATTAAAATATCAGTCACATATAAAGGGTTGAGTACAAAAAAAAAACTCAAAAAAATATATACACAAGAAAATGCAATAAAAAAAAAATCATCTTCTCCTTCTTAAACTTAAAATTTCTTGCCTTAAAAATTGATAATAACAGATATATTTTTAGAAAATTTCAGACCTCACTCTATACTTGAATTTTTATAACTTTATCCTTAGAAAATAGCACTCGTGATATTCTGTTTAGTAAGTTGTTTCTAGTTGTCAAAAAGGATTTCTTTCTTGTCTTATTGTTTGAAAGAGATTGTTTTGAGTAATATACTTTTTTTTTTTTCAAATTCAATGTGAATTGCTCGAGAAATTAACCATTTTTGTTTCTTTATATTATTTCATTCTGAATAGGACAATAAATAAACATATATATTTAAAAAAATTATTGGCTTTTGTAGAACACATCCTGTTGAAAATTTTTAATACAAACTTTAAATATTAATTTTTTCATTTAATTTTCTAGAGCTGATATTATTATTATTCTAATCCAATTCGAATTCAAAAAAATTCATCTTGCCCTATTTATTGAACAATATAGATATTATCTGTCTGATTTGATGTAGGATAGAGCGAGTATTCGACGGGTCTATAAAATTATCATCCCTACTCATTAGAGATGGTATCGGTTCGATTTGATCAATTTAAAAAATTATTATTAAATTAAATTAATATTTTCGATTTGAAAAATTTTCAAATCAAATCAAACTTTAATTATAGCAAAATTATCAGTTTTAATTCAATTTGAATACTTTCGATTTGTCGATTTCAAATTAATTTTTTTTTTTTTATAAATCGTCGTTATTTTATTATAAATTTAGAGAAAAATATCGATAAAATAATAATAATAAAAAATTATAAAAATAGTTCAATATTGTACAGTTCAAAACTTATCTATTCTATTAATTAACACAGTCAAAATTTATATTTTTTCTGAAGAACTAAATTTTTTTTTTAGTTAATTTTTATGAAAGATATTTTTTAAAATTTTAAATTAATATTAAATTAAAAAATATAATTATATATAAAATCAAATCAAATATATTTAATTATAATAATAATAATAAAATAATATATATATATATATAATCAAATTTTCAATTTATTATATTTTTCAAATCAAACCAAATCAAATAAATTACAAAACTTTCAATTTAAATTAAATTTAATCAATTCGGTCAGTTTGATTTTCATTTCTTACTAATCATATAGCCAATGGTAGTTTTAATTTTTAAAGTCAGCCATGACTTGATAACCATGAGTTGCATGCCAATGAAATTTCTCACACTTAAGAAATAGATATCACATAGCATATTAATTTACTAAATTTATTTTAAATATTAAAAAAAAATTAATATCAATAAAAATCAAATTATAAACTTATTTTTAAAATAATATCACATTATCATTACACTAACACACTCGTTATTAATTTACTAAAACGTAGAACATATAGAATTGATTCATTAAATTAATGTACAAAAGTATCAATATCATAGAATTGATTAAATTATGTTATTCACTTTCCGAAAAGCAATTGATTGATTACGTGAGCCTCTAATGTAACCTAACAGTCTAACCCCATATATTAGCTACACTTTTGTTCTCTCTCTCTTTTTATTTTTCCCTTGTTCTGAAGAAATAATAATTTAAAACTATATTTTTCTCTAGTTATTCTAAAAATAATGAGAAATATAACAAGTGTTTCGATTATCAAATTAAGGATCCAAAAGTGTTATTTATTATAATGGACTGAACTTTTTTATTTTAAATGAAAAAATTACACTGTTTAACACAATATTTTTAAAACCAGATCAATTAAAGAATTACAAAGGATCAAAAAATTATATATTCGACTGAGATTAAATCGAAAAAAATCGGTATAGTATATATGTATATATAATTTAATATTTATTATATATATAATGAAAAGAAATATAATTTGATATTTATTATTTTGATAAAAATAAAAAAAAATTCTGATCCGTTCAAACAAAAAAACTGGTCCGATTCATTGATTTTTTAATCGATTTTTGAAAAACGAATTTTTAAAAATTGATTGGACTAGTTTTTAATTCGGTTCCCAATTTTTTAGTTCAACTGATTAATCTGATCTGATTTTAACAACTATGATTTGACATTTAACTTAAAAATGAGTTTTGTTTATCAAATTAAGTTTTTCTTCTCTAAATTAAGTTTTTTATTTAAACAGTTAGAAACAGTTTATGATAATCTCATTTGATAAATTTTAATTTAATAAAAAAAATTTACTTATACTATCTTTATACATTTTATATAATAAGATTTACTCGATTCTAATAATTGCCCTTAAATAAAGATTAAAATTTTACTTGTAAATATGTAAGTTTCTATGAAAAAATGGAAAAGAGTAGTTTGGTAATCAACTGCATAAAAAATTTGAAAATAGAAAAGGCAACTTTAATTTGAAATTTCTTTTTTAAAAAAGAAAAGAGAAAAAGAGAAGAGAAAGGCTTATCATTTTAGCTCATTATGGTGTTATGGGAGTGGTCAACAACTCAAAAGAGGCTGCATTTTCTTTTGCTTTGTTTATATACCACATGTATTTGCACAGCCAACGCCATGGGCAAAAGCTGAAAGGCATCTTAAAAAGCAAGTGTAGAGTTATAAAAAATGGAAACATTTTATTCAAAATATATATTATACAGTGAAATTGTATTTTATCCAAAACAGAATGTTTATTAAAAATTAAGGGTATAAACTCAGGTTTTATCTAATAATTTCTATAAAATATAATGGTTATTAATAGGTGTAGAATAGTAGAAATATGGTTGATCATGACTGTCCAACAAACCACAAATACATTAACTAATATGTTTGTAATTTGCCTAATGCCTACTCATTTCTTTGATGTTGCTTCGTCATTCATGGCCAACAACTCCACTAGATGATATCATTATTATTATTTTTTTTAAATTTCCCATTGCATCAGAAAAATTCTTTAAATTATTATTATTATCATTATTTTTGCCAAGAGATATTATTTACAATGCAAGTTTCAGTTACATAATGGATAAATATTACAATCCAAATCAGGTAGAAATTAAATTCAAACAAGCCCAAATTCGATAAATTATTTAGTGCATATACTCGAAAAAAGATAAAATCAGCTTGAATTTAAGATAAATATGATGAATCTCGCATATTTATATGATTGAAAATATATTTAGCTTGTTTGTTGAATAATTTCACTAGAAGTTCTTAAAAAAAGAAACAGGATGAGAACTATATCAGGATAATATATCTTGAAGACTAGTACAAATTGTAACTTTTTAAGCTCTCACTCACAGAATTATAGTCTTTCTCATAATATTTTAACAAATATGTAGTATAGTTGATTATTGAGAGTTTGCAAACAAGATTAAAGTACACTAGGGCTGTTGATGAATCAATTGCATGAGTTGAAAGAGGTTGTGTTAGTAGTCCAATAGCCTAATAAGAATATCTGCTCATAGCATAAGAGCTCAAGAATTCAAACTTGACAATCTTCTACATTGGACTACTCATCTTTTAACAATCTTAGCAATGGCAGTGATCTAGTTGGAATGCTTCTAATAGGAGTTAAACGAGTTCTTATCATGTCTCTTCCAGAAACGTTATATACCCCACAAGGTAAACAAAAGAAAATTATTGCATCCTAAGAGATCACGCCTCTTTGAAACACTGAAAGCATTTTCATTTCAGATTTATACAAGTTTGAATACAATTGCCCCTTCGAATTGCAGGTGGCATTAATAAGCTTCAACTGTAACAAAATGCTCTAAATCTCCTAACAAGAGAACATGATCACCCAATGGCATTATTCTTTTTCCTTGCTCATTTGCTACGCTAAGATGTTCGCAAGGATAAATTAAGATGCTTGTTTCAGTAGACTTGCGAGAATTAGTATGTACTCGATCGAATCCAACAAGTTGTTTTTCTGGAGTGCCTTTAAAAACTTTCGGCACTCGTGAGAACAACATCACAACATGGCTTCCATCCATATCTCCAGCATTCATGACAGATATTTGCACATAGAATCTTAAAGAATTGCAAGAGCTCACCTCATTAATATGTACATAATCGAGTCTTTCTCCTTTCTGGTGTAATACTCTCTTTATGGAAGTAGTTCTCAAAGATCTTGACAGACTCAACTTGCTTGGTGCTGACAAGAACTTGTAAGTAAATTTGGTATAGCTTAAGCCTTCACCAAATCCATAGACTCGATTTCCAGTGTAAAACCGGTATGTTCTTCCAGGATAACTGCGAGAAAGATCAGCTCGCATGCGCATATCATTCATTGGTATCTTGGTGAACCACTCAGGATACCAAGTCATTGGAAGTCTTCCACCTTTAATTTCAATATGCAAACATCAAAAATAGAGTTCAGCACTACAACAAAAGAAAGCACCGATAGTGTTTGAAACTGAATATTTTAAGTTTTGAGACCATTGAAACATCATAAGAAATGACTTTTTCCCTTTGCTTGTAAATTCTGGGAATGGCTCCATTCTATATGTTGAATTTACACTTTCAGATGCTATTAGAAGGATAGTCTATTACATGCAGCCTATTCTTCCTATCAAATTAAAGTTTAGCACTTAATTAGGTTCTACCAAAATATGCAGCAGAATTATTATTATTTTTTATGAAGTTCATAGCAAAACAAAGTTGTACAAGTACAAACCAGGATTATATTCTCCAAAGATGACTTCTGCGAGTGCCTTTGCACCGGCTTCACCAGGGTACCCAATCCAAATAATGCTAGCAATTCTTGGGTCTCCTTTGGCAAGTGACACATCAAGTGGTCCTCCACTAATAAGAAGTAGAATCACTGGCTTTTTACTAACTGCTGCAACAGCAGATATCAGTGACATCTGTTTACCAGGTAACAGAAGACTAACTCTATCATGATCTTCAGTTTCTTGTGACAGATCAAGCCCAGCAACTATGATTACAAAATCAACACTTTTGGCAATATGTATTGCTTCATGAAACTGAGCATCAGATTCACAAGACACGTTGGAGCAACCAACTGCATAAGATGTCTTTGTTATGTAGGCTTTCATTCCATCAAAAAGGCTCTGTGAATTACACGAGTACCCTACAAAACGAAGAAACTCCATTGACTTATCACAGCACATATACATGACTGCTGCAGGTTTGTAAAGGTGCACCAAATTTGGAAAATAATATAAACTCATAGTTAAGTAGTCTGAAAGGCCATGATAAAGAGGGTGAGAATTTCGGAGAAATGGTCATTGAAAGAGAAGTATTTGAGTTCTTTGCTGTATGTGGAAATTTGTCCATGATTAATCTAATTTATAGACAATAATACTTATTAAATTACTCCAGTAACCAAGCAATTAAAAGAAAACAAAATTATAATTTGAACTGAATATACTTGTAGGAAGTTATACCTGTGTAGTCACCGCCCAAACTGCTTGCACTGGTTACCAGTGGGCCAATAATAGCCAAGGAAGAAACAGCATTCTTATTCAAAGGCAGGAACTTCTTATCATTTTTCAGAAGCACAATTCCCTGCCTCGCAGCTTCAAGCGCTAGTGTTTTATGCTCTTCAGTACAAACATTTTTGGGTCCCAGTTTTCCAAACTGACCTTTTTTGGGGTCTCCATCGAACAACCCAAGTCGAAGTTGAACTGAAAAAAGATTGAAAAGAGCTCTATCTATATCCTCTTCTTGCAACTTACCTTTATCAACTGCAGATTGAGCATGGCGAATCACGTATGAGCCACAATTAATATCCATACCTACATATAACAAACTCTCTTGTCATAATTGGCCCAAGATACATGCATTTAGTGCAATAGATTGTGGACAAGTTCAATAGAACAAAAAGAATACACGCCTGCTTTAAGAGCAATAGCAACTGCATCTTCAGGGCTTTTTGTGTAGTTTTGATACTCAAAAATTGTAGCCACAGCATCGCAGTCTGAGACTATGTATCTGTATTTGAGATGGTTTTTTACATAACAAACAACCAAATTTCAATTTCAATTCTGTCATTTCCCATTATATAAGCTCTTAAAAATCTTTACCCTTCGAAGCCCCATTCTGTTCTAGCTTTTTGTAAGAGATCCTCTCTTGCACATGCAGGCACTCCATTAACTTCATTATAGGAACACATTAAGCAACTTGCTTTACCTTGTTGTATGCAACTGCGGAATGGAGGCTGATATGTATCCTCTAAATCTTGCTCTGTAACCTAATTAGCAATGATTGATAAATCAAAGTTAAAAATATCAAAGCCAGTTGAGTAACATTCTATTGAAAGAGTTGATAGTTCAAGCCAAGCAAATCTTGTATTATGCCCTACTAAAATTTCTACAAAATGGTCTTAAGACAACTAAATTAGTTTCACTCTCTAAGTCAGTAACAACTATATTAAACTGAAATAAACTTAACCCAGTTGAAATTGGTTAACCAATTAAATCTTTCCACAGCAAAATTTTGTCATGAAGCATGCTAACTACAAAATCATGTAGAACAAACTAATCCCAGTTGAGATTGGTTAAGCAATACTATAAAATGTCTCAACATAATCATTTTCCTCTGAAATTTACTAATAATTATGAAAACAAGCTAAAACAGATCAAAGATATCAATAATAAATAAACTTTACCATAGCATCGAAGGAATATCTACTGAAATTGCCCCATTTCTCCAAATCATAAGCAGTAAAATGTTTGCAACAAGCAGATAGCATAAGCCCATCATCAGCCTTACCATCTTCAATCAATACCCTTTTGTCTCCAAATCCATATCTACTACCACTTCCACCATTACCCTTCCAATTCCCTCCTTGGAAACCCTTCACAAATTCAATAGCGTAAGCAGAGGCCACCATAGGATCCTCACCAGGAGTCTCTTGGCCTCTCCCCCATCTGGGATCTCTAAAAATATTAATATTAGGTGCCCAAAATGTCAACCCTGCTTGACCAAAATTGTACATAGCTCTAGCCTCAATGGCAATAGCTGATCCAATCAAGAACCAAAGACTCCTATTAAAAGCAGAAGCAGTGACAATAACTTGAGGGAAATCAGTGGCCGAAGAAATAGGTCCATTATGGAAGGAGACACCAGGGCCATTAATGGCAATTCCATGGAGAGACTCAGACCACCATTCATAAGGTGGGATTCCAAGTCTTGGGATACCTGAAACATTATCAGAAAGCTGAAAGATCTTTTCTTGGAGTGTCAAGAGGGAGATGAGAGAGTGAGCTCTTGTGGGGATAGATAAAGATTTGTTGCAGAAGGTATAGGAGTTATGGTGTGGTGGCTGACATGGGAATTGAGGGATTACTGATCTGGAGATAGAAATGGAGAGTTTGAGGAAAACTAGGAGGAAGAAGAGAGATTTCCATTGGAGATGCATTTCATTGGTGTTTGAATGTTAGTTAGAGAGTGTATGTGTATATACAAGTACCGCTCTCTTCTGGTGCTTTTATCGCGTATCTTGCTTGCTTTTATCGCGTATCTTGGGGGATTCAAATAATCGGTGATGATTTGGAATATTTAAAACATCTCTCTCTCTTGTACACTCTTCAAGTTCCCCTTTTTCTTGATCTCAAAAAAGATTATCATTTTTCTTTTAAAACATTTTAAAATTTTTATAATTAATTAAAATTAAAAACCATTTAATAAATTTAAAAATATTTTAGTGCTACAATGTCACGTGAAATTTCATGTCAAAAGAAAATATTTTTTTTAATTTATATTATTTATTAAATAATCAAATATTAAAATTTAATAATTAAATATCTAATAAAATAAATTACAAATTATTTAATATTTAAAAGCACTCTAAAATATAATCTAAAAATAAATATATATTTTTCTAAACAATAAATTTATTAAAAAAAAAATCTCCTCATACCACAAGTTATTTTTTTCCTTAAGATTAATTAGTGTTTTAAATTAATGGTAAGTTGAAATTATTTTAAAAGTAAATGTGAGAATATGAATCTTACCGATATTAAATTTTTCTTTTTTGTGTTAAAAAAATTTTCCCAAGATTTTCATAAAATAAAAAAAATATAAGTAAATAAATCACCAATAGATTAATTACTTTTTTTTTTTTTCTAAAGCATCCTCCTCCCCTTTTTTTTTTTTTTTCAAACAATTGAATTATAACGGAGTAAATCTATTAAATTTATTTTTAAAGTAGTATCTTTAAAACTTTTACTTTGATAAAATTTGACATTTATACTTTTATTTAGAAGAAACTTAATTAAATCAATATAAATATTATTTATTTTTAAATTAAAATTTAAATAATTGAGTATTTAAAAAATATTTTATTAAAAATTTTATACCGTATATATATTTTTTATCAAATACCATTTTCTAAGGTTGAAGGCCCATAAGATGGGTTTAGTTTCCTTCTAGATTTCAAACTCTTCCCTGTTTTACATTGGGCCTAAGGATAGATTCTTCCCATAACTTATGTCTACAAAGAACACTACAGTTGGGTGGGCCATATACATTCACTAATATCTCTCTTTACATTTTTATAAAAATTAACAAATTCATATGTGCAACAATTTCAAATTAATTATATATATTATTTAAGAAATACAAAGTTAAATAAGAAAAATTTTTTTAATTAAATTTTAAGATTTATATATTTTTCTTATATATTTTCATTTTGAAATAAAAGATTTTTTTTAATTAAATCAAATTAAGAGTAAAATATTTTTTCTGTTTTTTACATTAAAAGTTGTCTTTTTTAGATATTACAAAAAGTTTATTTTTTAAAAATAGTATAATAATTAATGAAAAATCAATTAAATTAAACGACATCATATATTTAGCTTAATAAGCCTTTATATATATATATATATATATATATATATATATATATTTAATAATTTAATTTATGCTATTTAATTTCTTATTTTGTTATATTATAAAAATATTTAAAATAAAATGAATCAAAATACGAATTTATCATTATGATATAATTATAAGATAAAATATTATCTTTTATTATAGTAAAAATGATATTTTGAATCCATTTTGACACAACTATTTATATATTTCAATTAAACAAATTGCATATATTAATTTAGTCTAATGGTTCTGAAAAAGAGTTTATAAGAGTTTTCTGCTTCATACTATAGTTGATTTCAGCCTAATAATTCTCAAGATTAATTGTTCATTTTATAAGTTTTGATTCAACTGTTTGTATAATTTTATGTTGTAATATTTTTATATTAAATTAGATTTATTTCTCTGTTTTTTTTTTTAATTACATGTATTATTTTGTTTGTATATAGATTCCAACTTGACATGCTCCTCAAAATTGTTAGTTGTTGATCTACACACCAATGTCAGTAAGGGAATATTCTTTTATCACACATTTTTACAAGACAAACCAAACTTTAATTTGCCCTAATTAGTGTAAAAAATTAAGACAAAACCAGCCATGGGCCTAAGAAGTTTTCTCCAAACCCAGTTCAAGAACAAATATACATTTAATATAAGTCTACTTCTTCTAATTGTCAAGTATAACATAATCAATTGTAAAGGATATGGATTCTTATCCTTGCCTTACTAGTGCTAGCAAGAATTTTGGGGAGAAATTAGGGACAAGCTAGTGTTATTTCTTGTCCTATCTGTTGTATGCTTATGAAATTAACTTAAAAGTGACATTTTATGTTATATATATAAGCTCAAATGTAAAAATTGAGCATATGATCCAGAAATGTGATGGTGTTATTATTCCATAAAATATTATGCAAATTCCAATGCAGCATGATAATTATTATCTGTGATGATTATATATTAATTAGACGTGTTAATTAAGATGAGTAAGATCGAATGATTAAATAAATTCATTATTTTTATAATGATCATGATGTTAATAGTTAGTATTAGCGGAGAGAGGTAATTTTTTTATAAAATATTATATTTAATTTTAGTGAATTACAAGTCTTAGAGGGAAAAAAAAAAATTCAAAGAGTTCAAAATTTTTGTTATTCAAATTAAGTGATTGGATGTCCCTTAATTAATTTATTGAATATAGGATGAGTGAGGACTTTAATTATATAGGTAGTACGATCCATTGTTACTAAATATCTGTTAATTTAGATTTTTATTTTTGTTGTAAAGTACTATAATCTTAATTAATAATAGAAGTCAGTATGAGTATACGTATGACATGATTGAAGAATTGGATGTGCTTCGAAGGATATTTGTTAATATATATATATATATATAATAAAATATTTGTTAAAATTAAAAACATTCACTCAATAATATTACTTGTTAGTTGTTATCAAATTAATAAAGATGATTACTACTAATTATCAAAAGAAACATAACTATTTATATATTAAAATTAAACAAATATTATATGTATTGTTTGTATTTGCAACTTGACATGTTCCTAAAAGTTATTTAGTTGTTGATTGAATAACCCATGTCAATAACAATATTCTTTTGTCACACTTTCCTACATAATAAACAAAGGTTTTGCCTAAATTAATGTAATCTCCAAACCCAATTCAAGATCAAAGAGATTCTATTTCTTCTATGTCAATTGTTAGGTATAGCATAATTAATTCATTTTTAATTAAAGAATATGGATTGTTATGCTTGCCTTTCTTGTAGTAGTAAGAATCTTGGGGATAAATTAGGGGTCAAGCAAGTGTTATAAGTTCTTGTCCTATCTGTTGTATGTTTCTGAAATTGAGAATTTTAGAGCAATAATTTTTTAAGTTTTGAAGCAAAAATGTCAAAGTTTAACATGCCTATTAATCCAGAAGTAAGAAGATGCTACTATTTAAAAATTATGCAAATTCCAAAGCATTATGCTTATTTATATTGATTATTATGCTTTAAGGCCTATTAATCAAGGTGGGCCAGACTCAAGAGCTGAATCAAAACTGAGTCAAGATGAACGCCTTTTATGCATTCAAAAATTATCTTATAAATCATAAGTATTGGCTCATGAACATAATTTTCAACTAAAAAAATTGTCATCTAGCTAGCAAGGCAGCAGCTATGTGAGGAGAGCTTTGCTAGCAGAAATTAATAGACTTACTTCCTAGTACGGCAAGCAAGCATATTACTCCTGGCAATGGCCTCACATACAAGATACAACCATACAACACTGCCTCTATAAATATCACATGGAGGCCTAAAATATTTAGTGTTACAATATAAAATAGTTATATTTTTTATACATCTAACTCATTTTTAATTAATATTTTAAAATTTTATTATGAATATATAGGTAAATTAATTAGCATATATATAAATATATCAGATACATTATAATTTATAGGCGAATCTCATATTTATGTTAGTGATAATGCATTATACTTGACAATGGAATAATCATTTATTCTCGTAAGTTTATTTTAATGATATTACATATTTGATTTGAATATAAAATTTATTTCTTTTCCTAATAATAAAAAAAAATTAACAGAATGCAACTTACCATCAAGTAAAATCATCAAATTATTGTAAGCCATAATTCTTCCTCCATGTAGAAAAATATTTACCCTAAGACAACATTCCGTATGTTCAGGAGTTATGATGGGTTTTATGCCAAAAACGAAGATGAAGATATTGACCTAAGAATATGGTTTCACTGTAAAAGAGTAAGCATATATAGAGCAGTATTCTCTTTTGGGTTCCCAATTTCATTACATTTTCCAAGTAGATAAATATTTAATACGAGTTAAGAGAGCCACAAGAAAAGAAAAAAAAAAAGATCAATAAACTTTGATTCAGTGATGTTGAACTTATTTTCAAAGTTCTGTGAGATCTTGAATTCAGTCTAAGTTAGAATCTAACTACTAAACAAAAAATGATACATTCATCTCATCCATGAAATGAATAGAAATAAAGTAAGAAAGTTATTGTTTTTAACAAATTTTTACCAAAGAGGTAATTTATTTATAGCATGTCGAAAATTATGGTTTAGGACATTGAAGATTAAACCATTTAATTTTGGAGTTAACCTAAATTAATAACATATATTGTTCCTGAGATAACCAAAGAGTGAAAACTCAGTTAGCTAAGAGATTAGTCAATAATAAACGTAAAAATTTATATGATTCACTTTGTAAATTTGAGAAGGGATCATAAATTTGCCTACTTACCTCTATGACTCTCAATTCTCAACTCTCATGATCTCTCTAAGTGCCTTTCAGTTTTTCATTGTCATGAGTTCTGAGGATGGATTGTCGGAAAACTCTCAACCCTTCTTCCCAAAGTTTTGTAACCCTCAACTGCCATTTAATTTTGTTCTACAATAAAACATATTATAATATGAAAAATTCGACTTGTGAACAATCCTAATTACTGATTAGTATTCACAACAAAACAAAATACAAAATTGCATATCAAAATACGATAAAACTAAAGGAACACTTGCAAACAAATTTAGTAGAAAAGATTGTGAGTAATACTATAGTTGCCTACTTACAACCTAAAACACTTACAAAATAAAGAAACTCTAGAGTTGATGATCATGGTTAATTTTGTCCTGTCAGCTTTAGCTTTAGCTCAGCTCAACCTAAATTTTACTTCATCTCTCACTCTCACTGTCCGTCATAAGAAAGGATTAGACTTAGCTACACCAGGTATATACACCAATTTTCAATAAGACCAAATAAATTTTATATATAACTCAAATAAGTATCATTATCTTTACGTAAATTCTTAACCCATCAAACACTTTCATCCTTTACATAAACACCCTCTAAAAAGGCAAACAGATCATACAAAATATATGTACACTAATCTAAACTTAATCTCTCATTATTTTTCCCTTATTCTTATGTTAATTTAACCTAAGAATAAAGCTTGGCTCATATTTAATCTTATTATATATACACTAATTAACTATAGTATCGAAGTAGTTTGACAAGTCTCCGCTTGCCTTTTCAATCTCACTTTTGTTTTAATTTTTTTTCCCTACTTGCAACCAAAAACAATCAAAATCTTTCTCTAACTACACTCTTTATAACCACATAAATGGAACTCTAAAAGTCCGTAGGCTTAATAAATTCCTAAATTGAATCTCTTAATTTATATAGGAAAACTCTATGCTTGTTCATAAAATTTTCTTTCAATCAACTCAATGATAAAGACAAGAGTATATAGATGATAGTGGGTGATTTCTAAAATTACCTCTTTTGCTATTAAAAAAAATTACAGGTGTTCTGTCGTATATATATTAATCAATAAACTTTATTTGTGTCGTATTATGCATTAATGTCAAAGTTGATTGAAATTGAAGAATGAATTTAGTGCAATAACAATATCTCCGTATACAAATTTGTGTGTAATTTGCCAGACTGTAATGCTCAAATTGTGAGGAAATTGACAAAAAAATGAAGATGGTGATCTTGTTATTATGATATTTTTGGCAACTTTGACACGTGAATATAGCAACTTAGACATAAAAGACACAATTTTTATATATTCAACAAGATTGAATAAAAAATGATACTATCATGCATATACAGTTTCAAGTTATGGCTAATTGGCTGTGGATATATTAGGGTTTTAAGTATGCTAGAACCCTAGATAAATGTCCACCACAAGAGAGATGGTACTGTATAATTAAGTAATTAATTAATTTATAACGCAACATAACTAGTGTTTAAAGCAAATATATAGAGATTTTAAAGTAATCTGTAATTTTATTAATTATAAAAACTGCATATAAAAATTAAATATTTTATCAAATATTAATTTCGAATAAAATAAATAAATAAAACATACTATAAATATCAAAAATATAGTTTAAATTTCAAAATTAAAAGTTACTGGTTAAAATTTTAAAGAAAAAATTTTAAAATTCAAACGGACTTATCCTGATTTAAAATATTATACGTAAATTTTGGATTTCAATATTTATTTTTATGTAATGACTCTATAATTCATCTAATATCAAAAGTTATGATCTATTATTTATTATCAATAAAATAAAATTATTTTTAAATCCCATTTAAATTTATATTTATTCAAATAATTTAGAAATTCAAAACTAATTTTTTCTGTATCAATTTATAATTGATGAAGTTAATCAAAGTCATATATCGAGTAATAACACTATTGTTAGTAAACAACAAAATATGGGTTAATAAATACAAAATCTTATTGGGGATTTTCAAGACAAATTATCATGTGCTTATATTGAATAATCCACCATATATATACATTTATCCTAAACAAATCCAACTTAGTTGGATTATAATTTTCTACAGAATTTTGAGGGGAAATAATTTTTCTCTGCGTTTACTATTAATTTATTAAAAAAAATTATTTACAGTAAATATATACATGTAGCTAATATGACTATATGAGAACTTAAAATTCATAATTTTGAAAAAGATTTTAATATCACTGAACTGAATCTCATTGATTATCACAACCACTTTTTTTTTTTTTTTCTCAGATCATGATCCAGGTATACTTACAAGTACAAAAAAGCATTATGAACTCTCATTAATAAGAAAAACAATAATTTTACTTACCAATCAAATTAACCCTTTTGTTTTTTTTAAATTTAACTTCGATTGAGACTTAAACTCAAAGTATTCTTATTCTGGAAACGATTTCAGCCCCCCAGGATTCACAATCACCTTTTAAATAAGCATATTATTGTTTTCTTAAATAAGTACTTTGAACTAAATCAACTAATTATGTACAACAAATTTGATAAGCAAATGATGGGTATATAGCCTGGCTTGATTGATAAAGTAATTAATAGAATGATTATTAAAGGAAAATGCCATATCATGTGATTAGATTTTAATAATGAAAAGAATAGTTGATTATTAAGCATTTGACTTGGTTAACGCCTTAATATGGTACTTGTGTGATCTTTGCATGGACGCAACCTATTCTGACTTGAACAAAAATAAAATGAAAAAGTAGGTGCTTTTAGGGGTTTGGCAATTAAGCCAATGATGATGTTTCTCAACAATATTGTATCATAAAATTCATCTCATCATTACCAAACGTTCATATGCTTGTTAGATTGAGGCTGTTTCTCAGAAATTTTCATTAAAGTTGCTCCCCACTATACAAAAAAAGACAATACAGCCATGAGCAACACAAGGTCAATGTGCCCATGTTGTAAGGTCCAGTTTGCCCTAAATTTCAAGACCATATACATATATGAGATTGTGATTCTTTTTTCATTATTATTATGTGTCAAAAAAAATATTGCAGCAACTATAAAGAAAAAGAGATTATGGTTCAATATAAGAAATTAAAGAAAAAGAGAAAGGAATAAGTGTCTAGGAGGTAACAACAAATATATATACAAGAATTGGTGTCTAATCAAGCAAGTGGAGCTTATATATAGAACCATCCAAGCACCAAATCATTTTTATCTCTATTCTAACTATAACCGTGAAAATTTCTTTAGACATATTTAAAATTTGTCGTCTACCATTTGTTGTTTGCATAAATCCATAAACTATATATTTATCTTGATAAATAATATGGGCATTAATTATATATATATATATAGGCAGAGAGCAAGTTAGAAAATTAGTTCTGAATGAGTTAATAATTTTTTTTTTTATAAAAATTGAATTTGAATAGACTGAAAAAAAAAATTATATAAAAAATTAAATTTGAATGGATTAAATGAAATTTTTTTTATAAATTTATAAAATTTTATTTTTACTGAGTGGCATAAGCCACCCCTTTCTCTGTGTCCCTGTATATAGGAAGTTGCTAGTTTGCCCCTATTAGGGCAAGTGGTGCAATTTTGCAGTGTGTTCAATTTTGTTAGAAAAAAAAATATTATTCTCTGTATCCCAAAATTAATATCCTAGTTTCTTTTTTAATATGTCACAATTTAATTATTTTATTTTCTAATTTAAATTATATTTTATCTTAACATTTTAATAATATCTTTATATATTTAGTTTTATATAATTAATGTAAATTTGAAAAAATAAAAATATATATTATTTTTTTAAAAATAAAGAGATGATTATACTTAATTAAGAGAAATATTAAAATAATATTATTATCTAGATGATTGTACTTAATTAAAAAAAAATAAAGATTAAAATGGTCTAAAAAAATTTTAATATTTGTATATTTTATAATTAAAATATTTATTTTAAAACGAAAAGAGTATTATTTTTCATATTTTACGTAAATAAACTATAGGGATAATTTTATAAATTAAAACAAAAATTTCTTTGCTCCATCTCATCCCTCTCGTCTCCGTTTCTTTCTTCGATTCTACGTTTATCCTTAAACTGGGGATATGTAATTTCTTTATTGTTATTGTTGAAATTCACTGAAAGGACTTCAGTTAGCATGAAAAAAATTATAAGTTATGGTGAAAGTGTAATTGTACCTTCTTGTATGGTGTGGCTGAAAATCAAGTCATTAATGATTTTAATCTATAAAAAACTGGTTAAAAAAAAACTGTTCGCAAATTCCTAAGAAACCCAACAATTTTTCTTTTCTCCTTCTTCATCACCACCACCATCATCATCATCATCCAATTGTAACAACTGATTCTTAAAGAAAAGTTATATCTTAAATTGTGATAGTTTAGTAATCAAATTAAATTCACTGCCTGAATTTAAGTTTAATCACCTCAATTCATTGCTCAGAAGTGAAGAAAGAGAGGCAGAGAAGAGGGATGTGTTATATTTTACAAACATAATTAAGTTGCACATATATAAATTAAAATTACATATATTGTAGTAAGTAAATAGACTTATAGGGGAATAAAAGAAGGAGACACTAAGAAATAATGTAGCCTTTTACCCTAGTCACCGTCTCCTTCTCTTTGTTCCTCTTCTCTTTTTTTTTTTACCTTATTTATATTTATTTTAAATAAAATTTTGATATTAGATCTAGTTTTCTTTATTTATATTTCTGTTTATTTTGTTTGTGTGTTTTCCATTTGTAAAAGTTGTAATTTTTTTTTTTTTTTTTTTTTTTTATGAAAGTTTATTTATTTCTCTAATATGCAGAATAATTTTCGTCTGATTTTCAATAATCAAAATCATCAAACGACTGGATGTCAATTTAAAGTGAAGTGTATTTTTTGCTGATATGTCAATTACAGTCGCTGAACTAAATATTATTACTTTAATAACTTGGTAAACAAAATTTAGAGGTAAAACTAATTTTATATTCATCTTGATTATAATTTTTTTAATTACTTTTCTCGAAATGTATTCTTTTTTGAAAAACTCATTGTTTATAAAAAAAAAAATAGACTTATAGTGATTTAGGTGTTCATTAATTAAACAAATCTGATTAATTAATCAAAAATAAATATAGAATGACTAGGTTCATCTTTTATTATTTTACAAATTTTTAATGAGTAATTATTATATATTGAGTAGATAAAAAAAAGAAAAAAAAAATAGCTTATATTTATATAAGAACTTAATTAAAGTTCACCAATTATAATTTTAATAGGAGTCAAAATCTAACTATAATTTAACATATACTTAAATTTAAAATATATATATAACAATACTTAAACTCAGTCCATTTAATTTTTTATGATCATTCTTTAAAAAAATATATATAATATAATATACTGGAGTATTATGCTAACCCATAATTTTAAACAAAATAAAATCAATAAATCTGATAAATGGAAAGAAGAAATTTTTTAGTGTACAAAATTATCCCCATAATTAGACACACTACTAACTTGCCCTAATAAAAGGTAAATTAGTAGCATTATATGTTATATTTCAAAGTTTTACCAATCCTAATTTGTATGTATAAATCTCATTCACAATCCTCCTAAAATTTCATGAAATTCAAAATCGAAACTTATTGAAGGTCAACCGGTTGGTTTGACTTGAGCATAATCCACTTCATCTTAATTTAAAATGTGACTTAAAATAAATTAATAAAAAATTAATAACTTTTTTTTTTTTAAATACAATTTAATCATAATTAAATGTTATAAAATTCTCAATTTTGTAGGAATTAATTCAATATATAATATAAATTTTCATAATTAATATGAAATACTTTCGAATTGCTGAAATCACATAAAATATAAATAATAATTAATTTTACTTGTATTGAATTTAAAATTGTGATTTGAGCTTTTTAAAAATGATTTTAGCATAAGGAAGAAATCTTAGTTTGTTAAATTTTCGATACTGAATGGAGGAAATCAAAGAATAAATGATAGGAGATACTGAATGGAGGAAATCAAAGAATAAATGATAGGAGATAAGACTCACAAAAAAAAATTAAATTAAACTTTAGAACTAATTAATGTTTAATCATAATTAAAAATTAAAATTAACTATTATTTAAGTATATTTTAAACTCATATATATTTTTTATAATTTCATTATTTTTTCAATGTAAAATTTTTTATCTGATTCAATTGTTTCTTAATAATTTAAATACAAATACTGATAATTGAGAATTAATAGTAGCCCACAAGAAAAAAAAAATTATAAATAGATTAACATCTAATCATAATTAAATCATAATTAAAAGTTAAAATTAATTATTAATTAATTATATTTTAAATTCATATATACCCTTTATAATTTTATTATTTTTTTAATATAAAACTTTTATATCTCAATATAGGTCATTTAATTTATCACATTAAATTATAAATTAAATAATAATAATTAAATATATTATATAATAATAATAATATTTAAATATTATAATTAATTATTTAAATTATATTATATTTATAATTAGCATATCAATATTTTAAATATTATTGATTTATTAATAATTTAATATGATAAATTAAATTTACCAATATAAAAAAAAATAATAAAGGAAAAAAGGGAATTCCTATGGTCTCGAAACATTAAGAAAATGAAAAGTTAACTTGGATAAGATGAAAAGACAGTAACTTGCCTTTTTGTCTTTACGTTTTAACTTCCTACAATCGGTGTACTGCTTGATCTTCTTTTCTTTTAAATATGCAGCTATACTGTTTAGAATTTGAATTTGGCTCTTTGATGAAGCGCTTATCTGGTTACAAATTTGTATTTTCAGTTAAAAATATTGGGTTTTTTATGTAATTTATTTATTTATTTTAATTTATTTAAAAATATAATTTAATTATGACAACATTACTTTACTAAAGATGAGTTAATGACTGTTAATCTAATTGATGAACAAATCGTCAATTGAGTTAAAGAGAAAAATTAGAATTTTTATTGGATTTTTGGCAAGAATTCAGACCTTAAATTGAGTTTTTCACTGTGACCATGAAATATGAACAGCTTGAAAAACACATTGGCAAGTTAACGAGAAAGTGTAATTGACGCTCCATGTGAAAAAGAAAAGAAGACGGAAGATGAAACACTGTAGGAGGACCCTGGAAAAAAAAAAAAAAAAAAGGAGATGCAAGAAATGCTGCAATGAACAAAGTTGTCACTGTTAGTTAATTATTTGCACGACTTTTAATGGCTCTTTTGTGTTTCTTTGGAGTCCCCTCGTCTCGTTTTCTTGTGATGATTTGACCCATCACAGACTTCACCATTTTCATTTCCTTTTTTATTTTTTTTTTCTTCAACAGCGACAAAAGCCCCTGAGATCTTGATATCGACATTGCGATTGTGGTACACTGGTACGCATTCATTGTAGACTAAAATTTTTTACAATTGTTATAATATATTTTTTTCATATTAAATAATAAAATTAAAAATAAATAAATATAAATTGAATTTTTAATATTTTCAATATTATAACCAAATAACAAACAATGAGTTATTTTAAATCCTGAAAATATTAAATTTTTAGTTACTAATTATTTTCTGCAAAATAAATAGAGGTGGCTTGATATACATGTAAGTGAAACTATAACACATCAAGAAATTAAATTCATCAAATAATGTTAGGCTAAATTTAGAAATAATAATTTTAACTTATTTATAATAAGGAGCAATTTGAATAATTTAAAAAAAATATAAGTTATTTTTATAATTTTTTGTTGGATTACATTTAATCATAAAAATTTAAATTTATATAGTTAGATCATGCATTTATTTATATTTTAATATTTATTTTTATAATTCGTCAATATAAAATTTGATATTTTAACATTCTTTTCTTAAGTGACCACTGGATTAGCCCACAAATAATTTGATATTTTGATATTTTGATAAATTATCAACTTATAGATAATTTAGTATTTGATGGATTACTGACTCACCGATAATTTAATATTTTTAATATTTTAATGAGTTATCAGCCCACAGATAATTTGATATTTTTATATTTTTGATGAGTTACTAACCCAATAAATCATGATATAAATTCACTCTGATATAATGAATAAATTTTAACTTACTTGGTAATGAAAGATAATTTAAAGAAAATGTGAGTTATTTTTATAATTTTTTTTTTGTTGGATCACCTTTAACTATTATATGATTAGATTTTTTATTTATTTGTATTTTGAAATTTATTTGTAAAACTCATCGATATCAGATTTGATATACCAAAAGTAATTTAAGTTCTATTTTGGGATAAAAATTGGAATTGGAATTGAGAATTTCAATTCCAATTCTAATTCTCTATAATTATAATTCTGTCGAAATTGTAATTCTAACGTTTGGTTCACACAAAAAATTGGAATTGAAATTAAAATTAAATAAAAAATTAATTACGATGAAAGTGTTTGTTTAAGTTGAAAGTAGTGGTGGATCACTGGCGGTGGCGGTGGGGTTGGTGGTGAATTGTCGGCGATGATGGTCCAACGAGTTATTGTCACCAGCGGTGACGATCCAGCAAGCCATCATCGCCAGCGATAATCATCAGGCCAGACACCGTAGCTGGCGGTGGCAGACCACCATCGCTGACAGTGACTCTGGAGATGGAGGTAATGGTGGCGGTGGTGCTGGAGGTGACGGTGAGAGAGAGGATTGTAATGGTGATTATAGATTGATAATGGAATGATGGAATTGATTTTTTAGTTATTTTATAATTTCATGAAATTGTAGTTAGAATTCCAATTCTAATTTTAAATAGCTGTCAAATACTGGAATTGAGAATTTTAATTTTAATTTTAATTTCAACTCTAATTCTAAACTCTCCAAACATCGCATTGGAGAGTTTGACAAAATCAAAAATTGAAATACTATTTTTTTTAAGCACTTCAGGGGGAGGGAATTCATATTCAGACTTATTGTCTAGATTTTATATTTATTACACTAAATTATGCTTAGATGTATATTTATATGGTAAATTTTAAGTATTAATTAAATTAGTGTTGAAAATTTTAATCATAAAAATATTTAAAACTATAATTTTTAAATTAAAATTTTTTACTTACTATTTTAAAATTAATATAAAACTAATAAATATTAAATATTGTTATTAAATATCATTAAAAATGATTTTGAAATTTTTTTTAAAGTAATTTTTTTATAAAAGTAAGGGACAGGGGGCAAAAAGATAACTAACTGAAAGTCTCTTTGGCAATTAAATTAAAATGGATGAATTGGTTATTTGATAAATTAAAGGTAAATTAAAAATTGATAAGATGAAAGAGGAGAGAAAAAAATGAGACACCAAAAGGATCAATATTTATCTACGTTTACTTCTCAAAATCACATTTGAGTATTTTATTTTATCTTTTGCGGGTGTAAGATCAAATCTAAGTGTTTACACTCACACTCAAATTTTATAAAGTGTTTTCATGGACTCACATTTCAAACTTTTACAAGTGTTTTAACAAAAACTTATACTCAAACCTATATAAGTGTTTTTTTAAAACTCACACTCAACCACTTAAGAATTAAAAGAAATGAGAAAAAAAAAATTTGTTTTACTTTTTTCCAACTCTCAAATAATTAATGAGTCTTAACTAACTCAAAAATTTATAACTAATAACACTCAAAAATAATTTTATAATAAATAGGCTATTCAAACCAAAGATGTGAATGATTTGGTGCAAAAACTTAATTAATAATTCTCAATAGTTGTTCTCTTATTTTTAAATTTTTCACTGACTCATATTTATAGCCCTTGACAAAATAGAGTTATTTGACTTCATTAAATATAGTTGATAATTTTTCCAACGGCTACTTTTTTTGTCTGCTTTTCCATAATAGCAGGGGCTACACAAAAGTAGCGAGCGCTACTTGATCAGAGTAGTGGGGGTTACGCAAAAATAGCGGGCGCGACTTTTTGTCCTATTGTGCCATAAAACTTCTTCGTAGCAGATGCGACTTTCAGTAGCAGGCGTGACTTTCTTGTAGCGTTTGCTACTTTTGCCCAGCCTAAAATCTGAGTTACTGGACTCCTTAGTCGTGATTGTGACTTACCAATAACGGTTGTGACTTTCCTACAACTTGAATTTGTTTTGTGCATATCTCAATTATGTTCCTCTCAACTTATGTACTCTCTCAAATGTATTGAATTTGTGATTAATCATTGATCATGATTTCTCATGCCCTGATTAGCTCAAACAAATTATTAATATAATTAATATATTAAAATATTTTGTTATCATCAAAATTAACATTAAATCCAAGGAGTCCAAAAATCTCCCCCTTTTTATGATAACAAAATTATACATACAAGTGTTTAAGAAACATGCAAAAAAAAAAAAAAACTCAATTAATGTTTTGCAAATAGCACTTATATAACTTCTCCCCCTTTTTGATATCAACAAAAATATTCTACACTCCCTCTTTTGAAAATAAATAATTCAACATTATATGGAATCCAAATAAAATTTTCCACTTTTTTTTAAACATTTCTCTCCTTTAATAAATCAAAAAATGTCAAAGGACTACTCAAGGGATCATCAAAGTAAATTTGCACAAAAATATACTTTTCAAAACATATTTAAGCAATTTAAACATGTAATCACAAATTCAACAATTTAAATCAATAGGCATAATTATAGTGGTAACACATATTCATTCAATAAAAGATTTAAAGTTTAGAGTTACCACTTGTAGCCATGAACTTTAACCTTTTGAAGGATTAAGTCGTGGCATCTATTGCACATCATTTTTCTCCTTTCTCTTGAGATTTTAAACAATATAACTTTTTCATCATCATTTGATTTCTCAAAATTCTGCACATAAAAAGAAGTTTTTGGTACCAATTTCATTTTGGATCCTTGGGGTTAGCCTTTGTGTCTTTAATAACCCAAATTAATTTGGTTTTTGGTTGCTTTCTTTTAGTGACGCATTCATGAATAATATGACCATATTTATTATAATAAAAATATTATTTATGAAATGTCATATTATTTCTAATTATATATGAATGATATATTTTTATTTTGTACAAATAAGATTTGTGTCCATAACTATTACATGAACAACAATATCCATTAAATTTATGGTTATGACTATGAATATTATACTTATGCCTTTTCTTATTGGGGGCACGATTAATTTTGCAAGCTTGAGCCTTATGACTATGTGAATGACAAGAATGATAATGTATAATAAATGGAGTTTTAAAATTCATACATTCTTTTTCTTTTTCTCGTTTTGAAAGAGATGATTTTAAACTAAATAATTCATTTTTAAGAATTTCATTCTCTCTCAAAACTTGGTTACAATCTTGAGATTTCACCAATAGCATTTTGTTTTCCTTTTCAAAACCATCATTGGTGGAACTTAATAAAATAAGTTCATTATTCAAATATTCATTTGCATATTTCAAACTATCAATTTGATATTTGAACATTTTATTTTTCTTTTTTATTTTCTCAAGCTCAATGCACATGGTTTCTAATACATCTAATAACTTATTATATGAAAAATCATCATCAATAGAGTTTGAGGAATTTGATATTACCTCATAAGAAGTATACTCATCAATTGTCATGAAGAACAATTTAGCAACCTTATCCTTGTATTCATCATTACTTGTGGAGGTTGACTATTCCAAGTCACTATTTCTTCATGATTGTTGCATCATTTCCTCTTGTTCATTATCTTCTTCTTGTTATTAATGAGTATGAGTGTTTATATCTAAAGTTTCATCAACATCACAAGAGGTGTTAGTGTTATAACTATAATCAAGTAAATTTCATATTTCATTAGCACTAACATATGAGGACACTCTATTATAATTATTTTTATTTAATGAGCTCTTTAGAATTTGCATGGCCTTAATATTTAATGCAAATTGTTTCAAATCATACTCATGCCATATATTCATATGTTTTATAATGAGTAAACCATCTTCTACGACTCCCTATAAATCTTTATCTAAAACATCTAGGTACTCTTCCATTTCACTATACCAAATTCTATAATTTCTACCATCAAAATAATGAGGTCTATCTATTATACATGCAGAATTCTTAAATGTTGTCATTGGATCTACTCTTGGATGGTTAAATCCAGAGTAAATAGCACAAGTTTTGATACCAACTGAAAGTCGCTTTGGCAACCAAAGGGAGGGTGAATTGGTTGTTTGAAAAATTAAGGACAAATTAAAAATTAACAATATGAAGGAGGGGAGGGAAAAATGAGACACTAGAATTTTATAGTAGTTCGGCCAACACTTATTTAGGTCCACTCCTCAAGATCAAACTTGAATATTTTACTTGATCCTTTTGGGGGTGCAAGATCAAACTCAAGTATTTAGATTCACACTCAAATCTTATTAAATATTTTCACAAGCTCACAATTCAAACCTTTATAAGTGTTTTATCAAAAGTTCACACTCAAATCTTGCAATATCCTAGAAAAGCCTACCTTAAATGAATGCTTTTGTTCTTAGTATTTGTTTGAAATCATCGAAATAACTAAAAATAATTTTAGGATTCAATTAGAACGCAAACGAAATACTTTTTCGAAAAACATCGGTGTCGATAACGATGCCGAGAAAATAATAGTCCGGTTGATAAATGAATTTTTTATTCTGACTAGGGGGTAAATAATTATGTATATACATATGTAATTATGGTAAAAAGAAAAAGGTGAAAAATGTTTAGGAATACTGAAAAAATAAGTAATGGTAAAACTGTAAATAAATAGAACTTTAGGGGCATAGTGAAATTTGGACTGTCTGAGTTTCAGAACGGCTCTGAAACTATTTTTATAATAAAATATAAATAAAAATAAGACATTTGAATCCCCATTTTGAAATTCAAATCCCAACTGAATCATCAGAATAAATTACAGAGAGAAATATGACAAAAATATAATTTAAGAAAAATTTAAGGACCAAAATAAAATTTACCAATTGTGACTTTCTATATAAGTCATACTTAGAAAAATTTCTGCATTTTCTTGTCCACTTTGGCTGAAATTTTCCCTTCCTTCTCCCATCATTTTTCCTTCAAATTTCTTAAGGAAAATCAAAGCAAACCTGAATCAAACCTTGTATCTTCCATCTTCCATCAATTTTCTACCTTGGAGAATAAAAAAAATTCAAGAACAAGCACCTTGTGGATTTTGGCCCAAGCATCAATTTTAGGTAAAGTGTTTTGTTTGATTTTATGATTGATTTAGGTATTATAGATGTTAATTAGAATGAGTAATGTGTTTAATTGCATCAATTGATGCGTATAATATTTTTTTCCAATTTTTCAAACCCTAACCTAAGTTGTATGAACTAGCTATGTGTAATTAAGTTAGTTTATGTTAATTGAGTTTAGAATATATTAATTGGAAGTTAATTGATGGATTATTTATGGTTGGTTTGATGTAGAAAATCATATTGAGGAAGATTGTCATTTTTGCCTACTTTGAGGAAATTGGAGACAAATCAATTTTGGTAGTTTGTTTGGTGTGTTAGGTGAGTCTTTTATTCATCATTTAACATGCCTAAAATGTTATAATGTCAATTGTAATTCATTCCCAAAAATATCGTGTTGGCCAAAACCCTAATTGCCATTTTGCCTATGATTTTGTCTTGTTTTTTCTTTAGTTTTGCAAGCCAATTTGATTCATTTAATGTTGTCTATTATTGTATTTATAATGTCCATCATAATGCCTATATTGTGTATTATTATTGATAATTAGGGCAATATTGGAATTGCACCCAAACCTTGTCAAACTGTCTAACCAAAGTTGCCCACCAAGTGTTTGTCAAAATGCCTAGCTCAAAATCTATAGATCTACCATTTGAATGTCATCATTGCCAGAGATAATGGTATGCCAACTGCGTCAACTTTTTTATCATATATGACCAACTTATGTTCCATCCCATTGTTGTTTGTCAAACCCTTTGTCATTGTATAATCACTTGCTATTACTATTCCTTTGGTTCTATTGTTCCTTGAATTGATTGATAATGAATTATTGATACTTGGTGATACCATTATTGTGTAATAGTATTTATTGACTTATTTCTTATTTCTATTGTCTCCGATGTGATTTGACAGAACTGCCGCTCCGACAGGGTAGTGGGTACATACTATCGGTAATGTGCACATTATATAATTATGCCCTAGCTGGGAAGGGTTATCAGTCCTAGCCATAAAACCTGACTAGTCTTATATTTATTGATATGAGATTGATATGTATTTGACATATATTATATGAGTTCAATGGCCCCATATATGTTTTGTCCATGTGATATACTCTCTATTGATGTGAGTATTGGCTTTACAGTTACTTACTGTCATTTTTTGTACTTGATTCTGTATCATGTTATCTCTTGAGCAGATTGATTTATTTATCTCATCTGCTTATTTCTTATTGATATTCCAGTACATATTTATTATCGATGCATATTAGATCTACTAAGTATTTTATATACTCACCATTTCAATGTTTCCCATTTTCAGGTGCAGAGTATGAGGCAAAAATCCCAGCTTTGATATTTCTATGGATTCCTGCATTATTTAATATTAGTGTAATTATATAAACATGGTATTTTTGTATGTTCATATCATAGCTGCTTCATGGGTTATGTATTGTATAGTTAGTTTATGAACATATATGTTTGGCTTGTAATAGAGTTTAATTAATGATATGATATGATATGATATGATGAATGCTACAGCTAATTACAGTATAATTTACAGATGGATTATAGATTGACAGAATGAATAATAATTAGGTAACTGAATAATGAATTGATGGTAATAAAAGATTGCATGTGATATTGGGTTATACGGATGCTGGTTGCCTTTGGCATCTTTCACATCCTAGGACTGTCGCGTCCCGAGAACAGGTCGTAACAAATCTATATAAGTATTTTTCTAATGCTTACACTCAGCCCCTTAAGAATTACAAGAAATGAGAAAAAAAAAATTCCCTTTTACTTTTTTCCAACTCTTAAACGATCAATGAGTTTTAACTAACTCAAAATTTTATAACTAATAGCACTCAAAAATAGTTTTACAATAAATAGGCTCTTCAAGTCATAATGTGAATGATTTGGTGCAAAATCTTAATCAATAGTCCTCAATAGTTGTTCTCTTGTTTTTAAGGTTACCACCAACTCATAATTTTAGCCCTTGACAAAATAGAATCGTTTGACTTCATTAAATACCATTAAATATAATTGACAACTTTTCCAATTGTTAGTTTTTTTTATTTGCTTTTTTAGAGTAGTGGGGCTATTTAAAGTAGCGAGCGCTACTTGCTATACAAAAGCAGCGAGCGCAACTTTTTTCCCTGTGTCGCCATGAAGCTATTGAACCTCTAAGTTTCCTTATTAGCGACTATGACTTTCAGTAGCAAGTGTGACTTTCTTGTAGCGGTTGCTACTTTTGGCAAGCCTGGAATATAAGCTACTGAACTTCTTAGTCGTGGTTGCGACTTACTAGTAGCGACTACTACTTTCCTACAACTTGAGTTTGTTTTATGCATATCTCAATTATGCTACCCTTAGCATATACACTTTCTCAAATATGTTAAATCCATGATTAATCATTGGTCATGATTTCTCATGTCTTGATTAACTAAAACAAATTATTAGCATAATTAACACATTAAAATATTTTATTATCATCAAAATCAACATTAAATCTAAGGGGTCCAACACTAACTTTTATCCATTTTACTGTTTGTTTTAGTTCAGTTTGGTTCAATTTAAATAATTTTAGTTTATTGATTTCAAATCAATTTTTTTTTATATATAAATTGTTATTATTTTATTATAAATTTAATAAAAAACATCGACAAAGTATAAGTAATAAAAATTTTAAAAATAATTCAATATTATACAACCCAAAACTTATTTATTCTATTAATTAGCACACTCAAAAATTATATTTTTTTTTCAAAAATTAAACTCTTTTTTATTTATTTTTAGTTAATTTTTATGGATGATTTTTTTAAAATTCTAAATTAATATTAAGTTAAAAAATATGTAGTTATATATAAAATAAAATCAAACATATTTAATTATAGTAATGCTAATATATATATATATATATATATATATATATATATATATATATAACTTCGTTTTGATTTGGTTTGAAATCAAAGAAAAAATGCTCAAACTGCAAATCAAATCGAATTTTTAGTTTGCTTTATTTTCTAAACTAAACTAAACCAAATAAATTATTAAACCATCGATTTTGATTTGATTTAATTGATTTAATTCGATTCAATCAGTTCGATCGATTTAACTTTCACTCCTAACGTCTGGTGCAAAAAAGCCCCATTAACGATTTTGATTTTGTTACCTTTCTGTTTGAAAATTACTTTTTAATCCATTCTTTCTTAGCAAAAATTACTTTTTAATTCCTTAATTTTTTTTTTTTTGTACTTTTCTCAAATTACAATTGATTAAAAATAAATATAAGTAAAATAAAATAAATTATTATTCAATTGATAAAAAAATAAATAAACAAATAAATTATTTTATGTATTTTTTTTATAGCAATTGATTAAAATAAATTATTTATTTTTAATAAATAAAATAAAATTCATAAATTTTAAATTTTTTATTATATAAAAATATTTTCAAATTATTTGAACATGATTTAAATAATGAGATTTATTAAATTTAATTTAATATTTATTTCATTATTATTATTTTTTATTTAAGAAATATTAATATCTCATGATAGTGATTCTTTTATTAGTTTCTAAAACATTTTTTTGTATATTATTAATTATTATATTTTTTTAATTTTTTAATATTAATTTAATCGGTGAAATTCGAATCATCATTTAGTTTTAAGCCTTGTCATTAAACTAAGACACTGATTATATTTTTTTAATTTAATTTAATTTAAATATATTCTCTTTTTTAACAAATATATTATTATTTTATTATAATTTCATTAATATTATTATAATTTAATGGTAACATAATGATTTGTTTTCCCAAACGTAAAAGGTTAATGAACTTCTTTATACTACAAAATTGTAAAATGATTTAACTGAAAAAAATAGATAAAAATCAGGAGTTTTTTTTTCCCCTTATCCCTAAAATTAATACAAACAAGATAAAACAGAAAATATGAGGTTAACATGAGAAAAACGAACAACAACAAGAACAAGATCAAGATAAAAAAGATTAGACAGAGTCGTTTTGATTGAAAGTTCCAACAGTTGAATCTTGAAAAGGAACCAAATACATGTTCAACAATGACGTGCTACTGCACAGTCTCCTATCTCCTTCAAACAGAATGGGTCCCACTCTAAGGACAATAAAGCAAACAATTATAGAAAAAATAAAATTAAACAATTACTAAATAATAATATTATAAATTAAAAAAGACAGAGAAAATAGAAAGCGGTTTTGCGAGGCAGTGGATAATGAAAATATTGTGGGCTGCTACCTGCGGGATTCATTCAATTCATGCAAATCTCATCAACGTACGAATGCCCCATACACATACCTTTTTTATATTTTTTATGAAAAATTATATCACTACTGTTCAACTCTTAAAATTTTGTTAACTTTAGAGTATGAACTTTTTTTTCAAAATTAAATAATCAACTTTTTTAAATTATTTCGTATAAATATTTTTAATCGTTTATGAATCATCAAAATAATAAATATATATTAAAAAACTATACATATTAAAATTATTTGGCACAACACTTATCATTTATTCTAATAATTTAAGTTTATAATTGTCACTTTTTTATAAATTAAAATATAATTTTTTTTATAAAATTACTCGATATCATATTCAAATATGATAAAAATCATAGAGGGACAACACCATTTAATGCATACTTAGTATATGGGTAACTCATAAATAATTAAAAATATTTATATAAAATTATTTTCAAAAATTAAGAAATTTATTAAATAAATAAATAAACTTATTCAGACACTAAATTATAAGTTTTAAAAAATTCAGACATAAACAATGTAATTTTTATATTTATGTATATAATTAATGAGATATGAAATAATTAAGAAATTCAGTTTCGTCCAATAGAAAACGATAAAAATAAAAATAATTTGTGGTGTCGTTTTTAGGGGTCAGGAAGCAAAGAGCCTGCGGTTTTTCATGTTACACCGAATCTCCGTACAAAATGATCTCTCGTGGTCTTTTCCACAGCTCATAAGGGTCGCTTTTTTAACTCACCGCCCAAATCTTTATTATTATTATGCTTTCATCTTTCTTTCTCAATCTTTCACTAGAAACATATTTTCCTTAAAATTCATCTAATTTTTTTTTTTTTTTAAATCATCTAATATATGGTAGCTACATTGAGTCTTGACTAATATAAATTTAAGTTGAATGGACCTAATTTATATGAGATTAAAATTCTTTCAATATTAATTTTTTTCATTTATAAAATTTAAACTCGAAATCTTATTTAAAAATAACTATATTCCTAATCATTTAAATTAATATGTGTTGATCTTAAACTATAAATTTAAGATTAACTCAATTTAGATATGATTATAAGATTAAATTTAAATTTTAAAAATATCAAATTTTATGAGTATTCAATTCATTAAACTAGTAGAATTTTCATAAATTGAAATCTATAATACGACAATCAAATTAGCCAATTAGCAATATTTAAATTTGGCTTCCATATTTTGAAACTAACAGAGAATATCTTAATTATAAAAATAATTATAATTTACTGCATTATAAGATAATCACTTAATTATTAACTATAGCTACATTATATGGTTAGATAGGAAAATAGGTAGTTATCTTGTTTTTATTAGAATTATTGAGTGCATCTCATAGTTAAGACCAATTATGCAACTAAAAAAGAGGGTTGGTAGTGGAAGAAGAGTCATTGACAAGATTACATATGTGATGTGATTATATCTAATTATAAACAATTAACTATGGCTTGTTTGAATGGAGGAAATTTAGATGATAAATTTTATAAAATTTATAAATTGTATTAAAATTCATTGTTTGGTTAGAGAAAATAGCTAAAATTCATAGAATTTGTGAATTTCACCATTAATTTAAATTCTTCATTTTTGAAGATTTTCAAATTTCACCTAAAAGATAGGATTTGACAAAATTCACCGTTTATTTATTTGAGAGAATTCATTAATTTTTTAATATTTTAAAACTACTCTTTACCATATTGATTGATATTCTAATTATTTTCAACTTGAAACAATTTCTAAGAGAAGTTATAAAATTTAAATCATTATTTGTATTACTTTCCAAATTATTTCTATGAAATCTTATTTTCCATAGGTTTTTCAAATTTTCTATTGTCAATGAAATTTACTCAATAAAACTACTCCAATCAAGATAAATTATTTCCAATTGAAAAACATTGAATAAATAATTTGGAAATAACTCAAAAAATTTATTTGCCAATGCTAAAAAATTCAAAATTTGATAGAGTAAGTCCTATATTTTTTGGCAAACTCCTATTGACTTGATTATGAGTAATTTGAACTTTAGTTAAAGATGAAATATTAAAAATAGATGAAGGAATATTACTAAGTTAGAAATTTAATTATAAGGTATATAAAAATTCTAGGAAAAATTTATAATTTACTTTAAAATTCATGGAATTTGATTGTTTAACCAAGCATGATTAAATAGGAATGTAAATCATAAATCCAAAAATTTTATTTTAATACCAAATAATGAAATTTATTAATTTTATTGATTTCACATTTCTAATTCCATATATTTGAATATCCTCAATTTAAACGTGGCCTATGAGAAATCAGCGAGACATTGATTTAATAGTAAAATATTTAAGATTTAAATAAAAAATTTCAGGTTTTATTTTATTTTATTTGAGGATGTCCATATTTATTTTAAGTTATTATTACAATGATGTTTAATTACTTACTTGATTATTCTAAAAATGTTTAATATAATGGATTTATAATAATTTCATTTCATCCAAGCCTGCATATGCAACTTGTAGGTAAAATTGAATTATTAATTATGATTAATATTTATTCCAACAAAAGATGTTAGTCAATGTTACAATTGATCATCAAAATCTCCATATAAAAATCAAAGAAAAAAAAATTGGTGAAGGTTGAAACAATTCTCTCCTAATTCTCTTATTATTTTTATCTGAAATAAGAATGTGTTCTCTTAGTGTAGACAATAATTTTTTAATTTAATATGATCAAATGGTCATTAAGTTCAATAGCTTCTCACTGTGAATGTCTTAATTTTTTTATTAAATATTTTTTAATAAATTTAGTTTTAATGAAAACTCAAACTTAATATCTTATATTTATGAAAATAATTTATGTATTATTGAAATAAAAGTATATTGACTTTTTTTAGCCTTTATTCCTCTAATAATTTCTCATATGTATTCTTTGTTTTATAATAATAATAACAATAATATTTAATTTTTTTTATAGTTATATTTTTCTTATTGTCATGATAATATTATTACATTGATTTTTGTGACAATTTAACAAAATTTGTCACAACTTATGCAATTTTTTTAATTACAAGAATTTTAGTGAATATAAAACTAGTGTCACAATAAGTGAATTTTGCATATAAAAATATATATAATTTTAAAAAGTTTAATTGAGAGGGTCATAATGCTTTCACAGCTATGTATAAATTTAGATGGATATGTATTATCTTAGTAAAAAAAAAAAAATCATATAAACTTATAAAAAAAATTTCACATAATATATCTAAATTCAATTTTTTATATAAAATTAATTTTTTAATTTTATGCTGTTTTACTTTATAATGAAATTTCATCGCGCTTGATAATTATATAATCACATTCACATTTGATTATTTAATGATTTTGTAAATACCAAATTGAGTATATATATGGCAATTATTAAATCAATTAAGTAGACTAAATTACATTATCTTTCAAAATAATTAATTATTGGACTGGAAAATTCTGTTTAGGGGAAAATAAATTATAATACAAAGTTTTGGATTTATAGATGCATCAATTCCATTAGCAGCCAACCTAGTGTAGTTAGAAGAGACAGAGAAAAATAAAATAAATAAAAGAAAAGAAAAGAGAGAAGTGTGACTTGGCTACAAAAATTGGCGTATATGGAAAATATTGGTTGCATAACACATGGAGATATGAGTAATAAGCCACTTGTTTTCAGGTGAAAACATTCACGTGCTTCATTGGGTCGGTTGCTTTCTTTGTTTTCTTGAGAAGTGTCTTTTTTTTTGTTTGGCTCTTTCATTTGCTGTCTCTTCAACATGCAAATTCCACTTAAAAAACACCAAATTCTGCTAATGGCTACTATAATATTTTACTTTATCCATTTTTGTTACTATTTATTTATTTACTTATTAAATTTCTTCCATTTGGGCAAAAGTTATTATACTTTTCATTATTTATTTGGCTAATGACAAAGTATAACCAACCTTATAAGATAGGTGGAAATCATGTTGGGTGGGTGATTTTGGATGCAACTCATTTTAAGTTTTGATCATTTAAAATAATATTCTTTTTTTAGTATAATTGGGAAAATTTTTAAATTAAATTTGGGTGAATTTTATAAATTTTAAATTGTATCAGATATTCAAAGTTTTTTTTCTTAATTTTTTAAAAATATAATTTATTTCAGAACAAACTGATTACATTTAGAATGGAATCAAGCTAGTTACGCTAGAACCAAACTAATAAATTGCTTAGATTGACTTTCAATAAGTTTTGAGTCATTTAAGTTTTAACAGTTTTGGGTTTCACAACAAGTTTTGGATCAGGTTCATATGAGATTAGCAAGCTGGCAATCTCTCCCTTGCTGGTAAAATCACACTAGTTCAATATGTTCTTTTGGCTATTCCAAGCTATGCTATGCAATTTACATCTTTCTATGTGTCTATTTGTAGTGAAATCAAGAGGATTTATCCTAGCTTTATTAGGAGTGGTCGAGATATGAAAAATAAAGTTTCTCTTGTTAATTGAAAAGTAGTGTATGCTAAAAGTGTTGAGATGTATATGAGTTTAAAATATAATTAATCAATGATTAATAATAATTTTTAATTATAATTATATTTTAATTTATTTTGAAGTTCAATTTTATTTATTGTGGATTAAATCTTTTTTTATTTATTCGTTTATTATCGAAAATTTAATAAAAAATGAGTGGGAAATTGGGTTTGCATTCAATAAGAGAGTCTAATGATGCTTATTTGCTTAAGTTAGCGTTGTATTAAGGATGTGTTGTGGGTTAAAGTGTCTATAAGCAAGTATAATGTGGAGGATGGTGATGTGCCTACCAGGTTCAAGTTGGGTAGTTTATCTTGGGTTGATATTGCTCTTAAGGAATTATAATATTATAAAATTTAACCATTAATAAATATTTAATTTTACCACTAAAAAAAAATTGGAAATAATTTTCAAAAATATTTAAAAGGAATTTGGTTGCATTTGCTAAAAGCTGATCAATGTAACCTCTAAAGCTGCAAACTCTTCTTCTTCAACTTCCATCCATTATTGGTTGCTGTTTTCCACATATATATTTTATTTACAATGTTCTCTAATTATAGTATATAATAAAAATAAATATTAGTAGATGATAATGACAGTCTTGAAGCCAAACAAACTCATTCAATGTTGTTAGAGAAAGGCCACCACCAATTTTCTGCAATTCAATAATGTCTCAGCACTGCTAATTTTATATATACATCCAAAATAATAATATATGATCACTTTTGATTAATTAACCTACTCCTTCTTTTTTTTTTTTTTTTTTTACTTTTTTTTACACTGATAATTTCTAAAACCATAAACAATATTAGAGAAAATTAGTATTTTGTTACAATAAAAATTCATTATTAAATTAATCTAATTATTATTGAAGTTCAAACGTTTATATTTTAATAAGAACATCTATTCATAAATAGTTTCAAATTTTATAAATAGTTTAATTTGTGTGTTAACTTGATCGACAAGCATACATTTATATTTTTACTTCATTAATTAATGTTCTTAGTTCATAAATCATTTCTAGCCTGCTAACCCTACAAGAGAAGTGGATATATATAAACAATGTGTATAAAAGTTAACCATATGTATTAATAATAATAATGATTATTTTTAAGCTTATATTACAGATAATTCTCACATGTAATAGATTAATAATGCATGCTTAATTTAATTAGGAATTTAAAAAGAAAATTTTTAATTAGTGTATTAACAATAAAGTAAAACTATTTTAATAATGAACGTCAGAATTTAAATACAAAAACTCTTATGAAAAAAAAAAATCTTTATGGTTAGATACGTAAGTTCAGATTTATTTTTGCTTTTCTTATTTATTCTTTGATAGAAAAAATATTTATTTATATTACAGATTTATTTAATTAGTAATATCTGTATGCATCTTTATAAATCACTTTTAAATTTTTGAAATTAGAATATTATTTATTATTTTTTTATATTTATTTCTTATTAACTCTTATAAAGAAGAGGAATTTTTTTTTTTTAACTAAATAGACACAAATATTTTTTATTTCAACATTACACTTTTGAAAAAAATAATTTCGTTCTTAAATGTTTAATCAAAATAATAATAATGTTAAATTGTGGTGAATTTTGAATTTTTTATTATTAAAACATTAAGTTAAATTATTAAACTTAAATTTTGAATTTTTTAACATTTTGAGACACATGTACATAATCAATTTATCAAAATCATCTAAATTGGGTGCATCTACTGGCTTGATTTATTTAATTTTAGTATATATAATATTTATGAGCAAGTGTACGTAGTTTTGTATATGCTTCTCATTGCAAGGACATTAATCAGTTTGCGGGTGTGATATGTAAACATAGTTTCCCTTAGCCAAGACTCATAGTTTCCCTTAGCCAAGACACTCCATGCTTCTTTGTGCAAAGAATCATCCCCATAACATATATATATATATATATATAAAGACACATTAACTTCATCTCATATTATTGGTATGAATTTTTTTTTTCACTACCACTAAGAGTAGATATCAAATCAATCAAACCGAATTAAACTGATCAAATTAAATTAAAATCGATAATTTCACAATTTATTTAGTTTGAGTTAATTTAAAAAATAAAGTAAACTCAAAATTCGATTTAGTTTGTGATTTGATTTTTTCTTCGGACCAAAGTTATATATATATATTATTTTTCATTATTATTATAATTAAATGTATTTGATTTAATTTTATATACAATCACATATTTTTTTAACTTAATATTAATTTAGATTTTAAAAAATGACTATCAATAAAAATTAACTATAAATAAATAAAAAATAGTCTAATTCTTGATAATAAAAAAATATAAGTTTTGGATGTGTTAATTAATAAAATAGATAAATTTTAGGTTGTATAATATTAAATTATTTTTAATTTTTTTATTATTGATATTTTATCAATTTTCTTTTTAAATTTATAAAAAAATAATAACGATTTATAAAAAAAAAAATTTGATTTGAAATCGACAAATCGAAAATATATAAACTGAATCAAACCAAATTAAAACCGACGATTTAATTATAATAATAATTTTATTTTATTTAAAAATTTTTTAAATTAAAAATATTAATTTAATTTAATAATAATTTTTTAAATTAACTAAATTAAACTGATACCACCCTTATTATCTCCGACTACAATTTTTATATACTATATAATACATAATATTGTTTGTTATAATTCATGAATATTGGAAAACTTTTCATGCAATTAAAGCATCAATAATAATAATAATAATAAATTAATATTATTTTGTTATATTTATTGTAAGGTCATGGAAGGAAAATATAAAACTAAAACAGTTTTTTTTAGTTTTAGAAAACATAGTGCAGTCAAACCAAATGAGACTTAATTTTATATATATATATATATTTTTTTGTTGAAAATAATGTAATTTTGTTCAATTGTAATCATAGTTTATTGACCATTCTGATCTGAACTGGTACCGAAATGATTATATATATATTCCACAGAAGTTTTAGGATATATATATATGTCACAATAGAAATGAATATGTCGTGTTCTAATGATGCATATATTGAACTACTGTTTAATAGTATTTTTTTAATAAAAATTAGTTTCACTAGTCGATAAAATAAAAGAAAATTAAATTATTTTTATGCCCTTAATAAAGAAAATGTTATACTTTTCAGTTTTCACACCCACATGTATACGAAGAGGACTCAGACATAAATGCAGAACAGCAAAAAAAAAAAAAAAAAAGGAAATATATATAATATGTGTCATATTTGTAATTTTTTTTTTACAAATAAATTTGTAATGATTTGATTTTGGTAAAAATGAAAGAAAATGTTATAAATCCCATAATAAAAATATATAAAAATATTAATGAATATATAAATAATAAAAATCAATCGCTCATATAATTAATTTTAATAATTTTGATAACGATTAACCCAACATCAATTAAAAAAAAACTCAATTATTAAAAATTTGACAAATAAAATTATAGAACACAATTTTCGATATACAAAACTCCACATATATTATGCAGGAGTGAGCTTAAAATGCTAGGAAGGAAATATTCCAAAACATGATTGCCAATGCTTAATTTACTCCTCAAATCTTTTAAAATAAATGATTTTAAGTTTTCTGAATGTATAATAATATTTTTTTTTAATTATTATTTTTCTTTGTAGAATAATTTAATACATTAAGTTATTTTTTATTTTTTAAAAATACATTAACTTCGATTTGATGAATATCACAATATACTATTAAATTTTTTCGTCTAATTTTACCGTTAGTCAATCTTAAAATGATCAATTAGGGCAGTAAAAATATATAATATTATTATTCTTTATTTTTAATTAATTACATTCTATTTTTATTTTAAAAAATATTTTTTAGGATTTAAAAATACATTTTCATATATTTTGACAAATTTAAAAATAAAAATATTTTTAAAAATATTTTTTTATTTTATTTTTTAAAAAATAAAAAATAAAAATTTAAAAAATATTTTTACTTTTTATTTTCAAATTTATCAAAAATATGAAAATGAATTTTTTATTTGTATTAAAAAATTTAAGGAGAAATTAAATTATTTCTTCTTAATTATTTTTTAAAATAAAAAACAAAAAAATATTTTTTAAATATTTTTTATTTATTTTATATTTTTATATTTATCAAAAATATGAAAATAAATTTTTTAACCCTAAAAATATTTTTAAAGAAAAATATAATATAATTAATTAAAAATAAAATGTAATGATATTTTTATTTTTTTACTGTTTTATAATTAACTAATGGTAAAATTAAAGAAAAAACGGTATTAATATAACGAGATATTCGTCAGAGGGAGTTAGTGTATTTTTAAAAGGTGAAAAATAATTTAGTATATTGAGTGATTTTATATCCAAAAAATATTAATTAACTTCTTCTTTTTTTCCAACACAACAGTAGAAGAGATTTTCAGGATTTAAGTTTGACCACTAAATTACTATCCATTGGCACATATAAAACAATAACATATTTTAATTTTTTAGAATCATATTGACAATAATATACATGCACATAATAGTTTCTAATTGGAATTCATGCACATAATAGTTTCTAGTTGGAATTCTTTCTATTATTGGAATTTTTAGGTACATTAATATTTTTCCTTTCTTAGTTCCTTTTCATTTTTTTTTCTTAGCAAAGACGAGCATATTATTTAGGAACTATTTGGAATAAAAAATTGAAATTAAGAATTTTAATTTTCTACAATTAGAATTATATTAGAATTATAATTTCAATATTTATTTCACACAAAAAATTAGAATTAAATAAAAAAATTAGCAACGTTGAAAATGACGGTAAAGTTGAAAGTGGTGGTGGACCGTCGACGGTGGCGATGCAGATGGTGGTGGATCGTCGACGATAACTGTCCAGTAAACTATCATCACCGGATATGACGATCTGGCGACCCTTCATTGTCGGTGATAGCAGCAATGACGGACCACCGTCGTAAAAAATGATAGTGCTGGAAATGATGGTAACGGTGACAATGGTGCTGGAGTGACAGTGGCGGTGAGAGAAAAAATGGTAGTGGTAATTATGAAATTATAATTTTTATGGGTTGATAATGAAATTGTGAAATTATTTTTTTTATTATATTATAATTTCATAAAATTTTAGGTAAAATTTAAATTCAAATTTAAATTCAAATTTTAAATAGATGCTAAAAACTGAAATTGAAAATTTCAATTATAATTTTAATTCTAACTCTAATTTTAAATTCTTCAAACGAATTCTTAGATTAATTCAAATTTTTTTATCTCATTTTATGCTTATCTCTTGTCTAATGTAATTTTTTAAAAATCACATCACATTTTTCTTAAAATAGTTTAACAGTTATTTTTTTTTTATAACTAATATGAAGCTTAAACAGATATATAAAATAAAAAATGAAAGATAAAATGTGATAAAAAATTTAGATTGCATTTAAATAACTATTTGCTATTTGCATGAAATTAAATAATCATATTTAATACCAATTATTAGTCTCATGTGGAGACAATCAAGCATATTATCCCATACCTACCTGTAGAAAAAGTGTAGGAATAAAAAATCCAACCCTTTTTTCTTTTTGAAAAGCGAAAAAAAGTTATCATAGATATGTTGGTTACTATTCCGTTTGATACAAATTTGTTAATTAGGCGTTGCGTTCTCTGAATTAAGTTATTTCTATAATAATTTTTTATCGAATACTCTTATAACATATTAAAAATAATTATTTTAAATAAAATAAAATTATAAAATAATTATATAAATAAATATAAATTAATTAATATAAAAATAAATTAAATTAAAAAAATAATTTTGATAAAATTATATTTAATTATTATTATTATTATCATTTTAAGTATTATATCAGAATCTTTATTTTTTATTAATTTATTTTATTTTTAAATTTATTTATTAATATTATCTGAACTTTTAATTCTAAATAAATTTCTATTAAAAAAACTGTTTCTATAATACATACTAACTATTAAACATGGTTGAGAAATATGAATTCCTTCCAATAAAATCACATAGGCGGTTTGGGTTGTAAAGTTTTAGGGTCTTGAAATATTGGGACCCCAGCAAAATTTTCTTTTCCTTTTTAACATATTGAAATTTAGAAAGAAAAAAAATTGTATGGGTGCATATTTTATATTGATAAGATAATAGTATGTTTCTTAGTAATTAGAAAAAAGAATAAACTTTATACCCATCTTGGGAAAATTATTAAATATATTATGTTGGTTATTTCTCTTAAAAAGTAAAGGTTTCAATAAATATCTTTGATAATGAAAACTTTTGCAGATTAGAAGGACAGCATAAGAGAGTATCTAATATATATTTTTTCCCCTTTTTTGTTTATTAGAGGAGATGCCAATGCTTCACCAGGCATGCATATATATATATATATAAAATCTTCTACTTATAAATAAAGTTGGAACTATGAAATTGTTATCACAAATGTTTTATTTTTAATTTGCAATTTTTTTGGCTATTTCAGTAATATTTATAAAAAAATAAATTATCAAAACTTTTATTAGCTTTATATATTTTGAAACAAACACTCAAACATTTATTATCGTGATAATAATCTAATATATTTAAAATACTAGAAAAAGAGACGAAATGATATTAATGGTTTTTTTGAATGATAATAATTTAAATTTGATTTTTTTTTAAATTATTAAAATAAAATAAATTTAAATTTATATTAAATATTTAATGAAATCTATCAATCCAAAAGTTAATATATTAAATATTTTTTATTTAATTATTTTAAATATATTATATTCATTTTTGTATAATTTAATTTTTTTTAAATTTAAAATAAAAAATTTTAAATATTTATTCTCTAAATATAATATTTTAAATTCAAATTTATATATTGGAATGTATTTTAGAAGAATTTTATTTATTTATTTAAAAAAAAAAGAAAAGAAAAAGACCGGCAGAGGCAGAGAAGCTGACGGTCTATGATCCAAACTCCATCCTTTTTAGTTCAGACAGAGTTGTGGGTCAAGCCTATGAGGGTATGGGATTAAATATTTTGTTTGTCTGATTAATAATTTCGGTAGAAAAGACATTAATAATTAATCCACAGAGGAATAAGAAAAAGTAGATTCCATTTCAATCCTAACCCCCCTTTTTTATATATATATTATTAGCGAATTTGGAATATACACAAATGAAAGTAGCTATTTTCTTCCCTAATTACAGTTTTAGTTTTTCATTTTATCAATGTATTTAATTTACAACTTAATATACATTTTATAGTAACTAACCACTTAAAAATTTACATAGATGAGAGATATATTTATCTTGGATTTATGTTCATACCATAAATTTTTAGAATTAATATCTGATAAATAAATTTTAAATAAAAATTGAATATAAAGTATATCATAAAATTTTTAACACCCATGAGTTGAAATTTTAATCAGAATCTAATTTAAAAAATAAAAATAATATCTCATTTGTTTGATATCTTAGGTCCCATTTGCTTCTAGTTATAAACAGAAAAACATAAAATCCATTTTATAAGAAAGAAAAAGCCATTTTAATATCTGTTTATATATATATATATATTGTTCCCACTTGGTGCAAATTCATGTTCTTAAGCATTCTCTTTATATCATCACTGACCACTCTATAAGCTTTCTTTTCTAGAGAGAGAGGGAGGAAGAGAGAGAAACCATGGAGCTGTCTCAACATGGTTTCTTGGAGGAGTTAATTCAAGGTCCAAGAAGGGACAGTAGTTGGGCAAATTTCCCAATTGGGTCTAACGAGTTCTTCTCAAATGGATGGAATTTTGATTCTTTTGATGAGAATTCAAGTTTGGCAACACCAAATCCTTCATTTATTGGATTTTCCACTCTCACAGAACCAACAACTTTTGACTGCCCTTTTACTGACCAAACTTACCCTTTTGTTGATGGGTTCACTGCTACTGTACCGGCAGAGATTGATAATAATAATAATAATAATGACAATACACATCCTCCTCCTCATCCTCCATTTCCAATCCAAGATCAAGATTACCCATCAATGGTTGAAGATGATCAAGAACTTAGTGATCTTCTTAGAAATCCAAGTAATTTTCAAGAAAGATTAAGTAGCTGCTGCAAGGTTGAAATGGAACAAATTAGTAATGTTCATCATCAGGTTTTTAACATGGGTTTAAGTGCAGAGAAAAAGAACAAATCCAAGAAATTGGAAGGACAGCCTTCCAAGAATCTAATGGCGGAAAGAAGAAGAAGAAAGCGCTTGAATGACCGCCTTTCGATGCTAAGATCAATAGTTCCTAAGATTAGCAAGGTGATCCATTCATTTATGACTCTCTTACTTTCTTGATTTTCTTGATTTTTTGTAATGCACATATTTAACTCATTCAAGAATGTGAACTGTTTAGCATATGGACAGAATTCTTTATTTTCTTGATTTTCTTGATTTTTTGTAGGGCACAACTGATTCAAGAATGTGAACTTTTTCTTCTCTCAAATAAAAATAAAAATTAAAAAAATGTCAACTTGTAGCATATGGACATAATTTTTTATTTTCTTGATTTTTTATGAACTGTAATGCGCACACACATATGGACAGAATTCTCGATTTTTTGTAATGCACATGCATAACTGATTCAAGAATGTGAAATTTTAACAGATGGACAGAACTTCAATTCTTGGAGATACCATAGATTACATGAAAGAACTTCTTGAAAAAATCAGTAAGTTGCAAGGAGAGGAAGAAGAAGAAGAAGAAAGTGAAGAGGGGAAAAATGAAATGAACTTAATCACCAACTTAAAGGAGAGTAAGCCAAATGAAGTTCTTGTAAGAAATTCCCCCAAGGTAATTAAAGACATTGTTTATTGTTTATCAGATCTCAGAAAATCAAGAACCCAATTCTTGATTTTGATCTTTTCTTTTTTATGACAAAATTAGTTTTCTTGACAGTTTCAGGTGGAGAGGAGAGAAATTGATACTCGGATCGATATCTGCTGTTCAGCAAAGCCAGGATTATTGCTATCAACTGTAAACACATTAGAAGCATTAGGCCTTGAGATTCAACAATGTGTTATAAGTTGCTTTAATGATTTTGCCATGCAAGCTTCTTGTTCAGAGGTGATTAGTTAAGTTTTTTAAATTTTAATTAACTTGTTAGTGGCTTTGATTTAATTAATTAATCAATAATGTGCATGTTCTTGTTGTTCTGTTAGGCTGCTGAGAAGAGAACACTGATTAGTCCTGAAGATATAAAACAAGCATTGTTCAGAACAGCTGGTTATGGAGGAAGATGTCTGTAGAAGGAAAAAAAAAATTAATTAAATTTGATCAGTTTATAGAGCTTGAAAGAGATGGATCTTTCCTAATTAAGTTTGTTCTTTAAGGAATTTAATTTGCTAGTGAGAAGTTGTAATAAATATGTTCTTTAATAAGTATATGTTTATTTATAAATTCCTTCTCTCTACTTAATTATATGGCTCTAACAGAAACCATTAAATGGAAATGCATGAGAATATTTACCTAAATTCTTTGGAAGTGGAATAGATATACATAATTTAGGGATAATTAATCATGCTAATTATTTATTATTTTTAAAATAAACTTAAACAAATAACAGTTATATATATGAATGTTCAGACATGACCACACCAATAATTGAAATTAACAATTTGCAGAGGATAGTGACTTTTTGTCCCAAAATCTTGAAGAATATATCTTGTATAATATATCAATAAACATAACAGAAAGAAAAGGAAATTGTTTGCCAAGGCCAGAGAGTGAACCAAATAATTTTCTTTTTAACTGGTAATGTTAAAACACATAACTAAAAATGTTCCCAGTTAAAAGCCAAGAATTTTAGTCATATTGTTGAAAAGATTATTGATTTTTATAAAATTTTATGAAATTCATTCGTATGCTTATCGTAATTATCTTATAATCTTCATTATAACTTTATAATTTCAATTAACCCGATAAAATTCATTATATTTTAAATAGTTTTTATAAAATCAGTAGAATCAACTAAACTAAATCGTATGATGATTATAGTTGGAAGAGAAATATTTAAGGACAGAGCAAAATTGTATCTTAGTTGCTTATCGGCACAGCACAATTTGGAGATAGTACTTAAACTTCAATTAGGGAATGACTTGAATGATAAAATAAGAATATTGTTCAATAATAGCAAAAAACCATTGCTCAAGAGAGGCAGATTGTTCCAAGAAAATTTCAGGGTAAAAGTAGATATTTTCTTGTATGTTGCAAATCAACTCGGTACCTAAACATCCTCTTAATGTTGCCAGCATATTTTAGAACATCCTTAAGTATCAAGTGAAAATGATCTTGCAAAATAAATAAACAAGACAATTAATCATTATTTATATTCGTGCATCTTCAAGCCCCATCTAGGAGGACATATTACAATTTATGGCCATAGAGCATAAGCAGCCTATTAGTCTCCTGAAGATCTCTAGTTGACTTGGGAAAACTCCTACTGAATCTTCAATTCTTCTCAAATCACTATATAACAATTCAACTCACATGAAGATTATCCTAAGACAAAGGATCAAAGAATTAGCAGTTTTACACAAATATGTTTGGACACTGAAATTAAAATTAAAATTGAGAATTTTAATTTTAATTTCAATTCTCTAAAATTAGACTTGTGTTGAAATTATAATTTCGATGTATATACCACACAACATTAAAATTGATAATGATATTGAAATTTAAATTCCATAAAAATTATGTTTGTGGTAGTGTCCCTTGAAGGTGGTGGTGGCTGTGAGAGGAGGCAGAGGCAGTAGCAGTGGTGGTGTGGAGGCGGTGGCTGACGCTGAAAATAGACCACTAATGGTGGTGGTGGTGGTAGGATGATATTAGTGGTTGTGAAATTATAATTTTTAAAAGTTAAATTAAGAATTGTGAAATTATTATCTAGTTATATTACGATTCTATGAAATTATGAATAAAATTTTAATTTTAATTCTAGAAATGCTACCAAACAGTGAAATTTAAATGGCACCCTCTAATATAAATTCTAATTCCACGCTGCCCAAATAGGCTTCAATTAGTAATACTAGAACGCTAAATTTTACAGTAAATTTTGTAACAATTGTTCAATTTTGTAACAATTGTTCACTCTTTGAAACAACTTGTCATTCCATCACCTTCATCGTCATCACTATCAATAATATCATCATCTGAATCAGAAGATGTCTTGGCAATGAATTGCAGATGCTGGAGCTTATAAATAGCATCTCTTGCGTCAGAAACCAAGGCATTTTTTGCAGCTCTAACCACTTCTATTTTCTGAATATTTATCTGCCTATTATTCTCTTTACCCACTCGTGCAAATGCTGCCTTTCTCTTAGCTTCCCTGCAATTTAACTGATCGATATATTTCTCATGCAAGGCCCTGTTCTTCACCTGCTTCAGTACAGGGGGACTGACCAGATGAGTAGCACTTGAACTTCTAAATCTAGAGAGGGGTTTTTTCTGGCCAGAAGAGGACCTTTCATGGCACTTCTGAAGAACGCCCTGTTTTTCTTGCAAATGCTTTGGGGTCGAAACAATATCATTCAGCTTTGAATCTAGCCGGGATGGATTCACATTGGGCTCAAGGATGGAGAACAGGTCTGCTTCGAAATTCTGGTCCATACGATTATGCTTTTGCAGCAGCTTTCTGGCAATTTTCTGTGCTATATGACTCTTCTGTTTATTACGACTCAACTTTTTTTCTTTCAACTCAGACGAGCTAAGCAATTTGCCAGCAGAGAGAGAAAAAGATCCAAGGGGTGATGAGTTTATTCTTTTTGCCTTTGATCGAGACAAAGGTTGAGGTGGAGTTAAATGATCAGACTGGACTTTATCAAAGCAATCCTGTGCAGACTTTCCAGGCACCTGCAATTGATTTTGTATGCATGGTTAAAATAAGCTCATGACTATTTGAGGAGAAGATTGTAGGTAGAAACTGTCACTGCATATCAAAGGACGCAAACTAAAACTTCCAATTTCAAAATTAATACAAGATTATATCTTGGTACTGACTTCTACACAGATTCTATTTATGAATGAAGCTGCTGATATTTCCTAAACTGATATACAATATTCCTTTCTCACAGCATTGTTTCTTAAATAAAAAAATGTACATCTGATTTCTTTAGCATATCCTTTTAATGTTGAGAAACGAGGGGGAAAAACAGTGAATGATCTTCAAGATGAATCTAAAACCACACAAGACCAATTATATGTCTTGTTGTGGAACTTCCACTCAAAGCTCACTTGTATAAAATTGTAAGACCAAACATGACTTAGAATCCAAGAAAAGAACTGGAAAGCATCACCTATTTCCGCTTCAAAGTTCAAATTAAATCCATAAAAGAGGACATGGAAAAAAATAATGCAGCTAGACTTCAGCATGACTTTCATCTTCAGAAAGAACAAAGGAATGTCAAAGATTTTCTCATTACAAAATCCACTATTTTTTTTTTTTTTTACTTTGCAATTTGCATCTCGATTGTGCAAATCCTTCTTTATAATTTTACCATGCAGTCTTAATATAGCTTACAAATGGAAGAGAGGGCAGAGTTAGAATTAAAATAAGCAGCTCCATATAAATGGATTTTAACCAACTGCTTCTAGTCAAAATATTCATATACGCTTATGGTCAAGAGTAAAGCACTTCTAATTTTCATAATCCAACCATTTTCTCCCTGGTCTTGTTCAAGAGTAGAGCACTACTAATTACATTGACATAAGTCAAAATTTACTAGAATACATTAAAAAAACACTAAATGGCTCCTCAGAGCACAGTAACAGTAGTTCAATTTTATACATTAGAGAACAGACAAAACTTGCTCAAATAAAAGAAATAAAAAACCATAAGAAAAAACATGGCAACAAGAATTATTCTTATCCAAACTATAATTTCACTTCCTTGAAAAGAAGAGGAAAAACAAGCAATTTCGTAGAAATTAGAATAGAAACACAATACAATGATTATATACAGAAATTAAAAGGAACCAAAGAGTAGCACAAATACCAGTTTAGAAACCTTCTTCCAGAAATTTGGAGTGGGTTTGGCAGAAAAGTAAGCTCTCTGCAATGCCATTTCTTGCTCTCTTGTCCACCCTTTAAGACTTCCATCAAGATCTTCCTCTACTCTTTTCCTCTTCCTAGTAACCCTGTTCTCTCTCTTTCTTCCAAAATCATCTCTTCGTTCAGGCGCTTTAAGCCCTATCACCAATTCAAAATTCACACGACTCTGAATCCTCCTTTCACTTTTCTTCACAATCTCATCAAGTGAACCCGCACTCACTTTCCCTTTAACTTTATTCGACAAAGCCCCTTTTTTATATGCAGATTTATTCATAACACGATTGCTAGGTCTCTTCTTCGACTCCTCATCATCACTCTTCTCCACAACTGAATTAGTGTTTCCCAGCAAATAAAGTCTCGAAGATCGTCTAAGACTCGAAACCTTCTCTACTTTACCACTCAAACTTGAAGATCTTCTCGACCCATGAAAAGGAATCCCACAAACTAAGGATCTTTCATCGGATTTTCTCAGTTCCTTAGAGGGTTTTTGCTTGCAATTTCTTTTATTTCTTGTGGGTTTCAAGTTGTCAGTATTCAGATCTCGGGGGTTTTGATGGAGAAGTCTCGGGGAACGACGGAGATGGGTGGTTAGCTCGTGCTGTGTGGTGGTGGAGGTGGTAGATTTCTCGAAGTTTCTCCGTTTTGGCATTTGGACGAGCACTTGATGGGTGCTTCTTGCTCCCTTCACATTGAAAGCATTGGGAGGGAAAAATTAGGGATAGGATTGGCTGTTCAAAATTTGGAGGAAATGAATTGGGCTTTAAGATCAAAACAAAAAAATGAAATTTCCGCAATTGGACTTTTCAGCCATGGTCCAATTTCAATGCTTCAAGTTGGGCCAATTACTTGGGAATTTTACAGTATACTAAAAAAAAAAAAACCATAGGGTTGCACTGTTCAGATGCTCTATCCATTCAGTACAATTGATTTATATTCTATTATGTATAACTAAATTAACAAGTATTGTAAGTGAATTATTGGTTAAAGTAATTTAAATCTATCATTAAACTTATCACCTCTATTTTTTTTTTTCCTTACTGTGCTGAGAACGCTACATTATTCACATTTAGTAAAGTCATTATAACTAAATAAATATTTTTAGGCATTTTGTCAAAAAAAAAAAATGTATGTGTTTTGTTAAAACCCAACATATTTTTATTGAAATAAAATTTAATAATTTAATTAATAAAAATTAAAATTTTAATAACTATGTTGAAATAAATTATAAATTTACAATTAAGGATGAAATTAAGCAATTTTTATATATTTGGAAGGGATAAAAATATTAAATTTTTTAAAGTCCAATCAACTTAAACAACAATAAACAATAACCCAAAAAGTCATATATAAAATATAAATTTTGCCAAATAAAAATAACAAAATAATGGTTTAAATTTGGCATATTAATTAATTTTTCTTTCTAAATATTTTATTTTTTTTATGTTTGGGGTTATGTATTTGAATATACTAAATTTTCTGGTATGAATATAATTTTCAGGTACAATGATGCAAACGAGATGGAAGTCTCATGGACTCTTTAGTATACAAGAAGAACATGTTAATTGTTGGGCTTAGAGGAGAGAGAAAAGTGGGAGAGGGAAAGTTATTTATTTAATTTTATATTTAGGATAATACATGGATGCAGATGTGAATGTTAGCTTATAATTCAGTAATTTATGGGATAAAAAAATTTATGATATACACGAGGTATAATTTAATGATAGATAGATATTTTTTTTAAATAATAGTTTTATAATTGTTTTTTTTTTTAATATTTTTAAAAAATAATAGTCTATATATTAAAATAAAATATTTTAATATGTAAATATCAATTATGCAATTCTTCTAAAAATAAATAAAAAGCAAATTCATTTTTCCATATTTCAAGAGAGGACAAATCTGCTTAATTAGCTTAACTACAATTTGAATAAAGAGGGCACCATTTGCATAATTATGTTGCTAACCCTTCATGCCACCAACCATAGGATCAAGTTCCTTCTCTAATCTTTTTCTTTTTTTAATCTTGCATTTGAATTTATAATTTGAGTTTTTGGTTTTGGATCAAAATCTAGGTTTTCAATTTGCTAAATATTTGTGGATTTAAATTTAAATAAAATATCTTAAAAAAAATTAAAATGTTTTCTACCCTTTCTATCTTCCATCTATCTCTCTCTCCTCTTTCTCTCTTTTCTTACTACACATTTTCTTTTTCCTTAATTCTTAATTTTCTATATGTCAAAACCATTTTTCAAGAGGTCTATTTATTGAATAGGAAAAATACTTATGTAAATTACTATACATTATATATACATTTTCATCAAATATCTATGTATCCGCAATATGATGCTTTGTTTATTAAATATATATGTAGCAATAATATTTGTATAATTTTATTATAAATCCAATTTAATTAAATTAAATTTTATAAAATTAAACTTAAAAGTTTTTATTTTTATTTATTCTAATTTTTATATATTTAAAAAAATCAATTTTATTTATAATATTTTTCTAATAAATTGGAAAAAAAAATTACCAAACTACTATTCGACTGACTATTTTATATGTAAATAAATATTGAATAATAAAATGACAACATATATTGAATATGAGGTTTGCAGAGATAAATATACTAAGATGAATATATTGTAATATTAAAATTGATAAAATATGTAATGAAAATATTAGAAATAAAGTGAAGTCATAATGATTGAGAATAATATGAGATAATGAAAATTAATATATTTGGATATATGAAATGGAGACTTAGAAAGATTTTGATTAAAAAGGTTGAGCATAATAAAAAAAAAATGAAAAATGAAGGGGTGTACCTAAATTAAGGTGAATGAAAAAATGCAATATAATTTAAAAACTTTACAAATATTATTATATCACTTAAAATCATTTAGGATGGAAACAAAATATCCATATAATAGATTTTCAATTAATTTTGAAATTAAAATTAAGTTTAGTTGAATTGAGTTTTATATTTTTTTCAAACATAAAATAAAGAAAATAAAACGTGATTATTGCAACTTATAAATGTGGAATCAAAATTCAATAAAAATCTTTTCTTATTCCATTATTCAAATTCAAAATCCAATAAAAATATAGCTAAATTAGAATTGCGAAACTTATTTTCTCTTAAATTCAATAATTTTTTGCTTGGCTGATGTTCTATATATATATAAAGAACTGGTAATTGAAAAATGAGTAAGAAGGAGAAACATGTGGGTTTTGTTTCATTATTTAATTATTTTTAGACCTTATAATTTTTAATGGAGAAAATTACCTTTTATTTGGTTAAAGATACAAATGAGTGGAAGGGCATATTGTTTGTTCTTCATGTACAAATTTTAATTTTTTTTGTATAAATTTTTATTATTTAAAACATCCTTTGATTATTTGTGGAGAAAAGTGTAGAAAATGAAATTTTAATTTGTGTTATACAACTAACAAATTATGGTATAGTTGTTACTTTTTATATATTTCACTTGCAAATAATTATTATCCTTTTCATTATTATCAATTTATGTATCATATTTTATATATATTTTTATGCTCTTTAAATATTTATCCGCAGCATCGCGCGACAAACTAACTAATGAGCACTAAATGAAAATTCATTCTCCTATTTATTACTTAAATTTTTTTTAATACGATAAATTTTATAAAAAGGTATGAATATTATAATTATCGATTTCTGATTAATATAAAGATATGAATAGCATGATTATCAGTTTCTTTGTCTAATTTAACATAAGAGTCTAAAATGAATAATTAAGCATTTTGATTAAACTCCAAAGAGCTCAAACAGAAAAGAAGGTTAATCAAATTGGGAAAATGATAGACATTGATTGATGACAGACAAGATAATGAAATATTCAAAGGAAAATGACACTTGACCAAGAAGAAATTAAAAAGGATGAAGAACATATTTGATTTGATAAATATATTAATCAAAAGACATTCATTACGTATGACTCTTCTTTCAGAATGATTATGCGTTTTAAAACTATGATAATTTCCCCCATAAATTAATGATAAATTATTATTTAATTATTAAAATTTAAATTAATAAATGAATACGCCCTATTTTTTAAAAATAACTAATTTATTTTTATAATTTGAATCCATCAATCGACTTAATCCTTCCATATAATTTTTTGAGCTTGTTATCATATGGAATCTTTTTAGTTATTTCATCATATTTAATGATAAAAGCTGATAAAATTAGACGGAATAACTAATTTTATGTTTAATTTAACTGTATATAACAGTTATTAGTTGTTATCTTTGGCTAATAACTATTAATTGGTAGTTGATATTTGATAATTAGAGGTTGTCAGTTAATAATTGATTATTGTAAGTGTTTGATAAAATTATTATTAGCTATTAGCTGTTAATTTATTTAATGATCATTAAATATTAATATTTATAATTTATTTATATATTAATTTTAAATTAATAATTTAATCTTTTCATTTAAATAAGTAGTAACTTTTTTAAATTAAAAATTTTATAAGTAGTATATGTTTAACAGTTTAACAGTTATCTAATAATTAATAACTATCACTAATCAAACATGGTTTCATACAGTTATTGGGAATAAAAAAAAGCTAACAGTTATTTCAAAAAATTTTATCAAACATTTACAACAATCAACTTTTAGATAATAATTATTAATTATTAGATAACAATTATCAACTATTATATAATTGCTATCAGCCACTAACTATCAACAATAGCTAATAATTAATTGCTACAACTAATTAAATGGGGTCTAAATCTATTGATAGATTCAAATTATATGTGCAAACTAATCAATTTTAGGTATTCATTAATTATGTTAAATCTTACGGACTAATTTGTCCACAATTTAATTATTTGAATGGCAATATGCATCTTATCCTATTAACATTTTTCCTTCTTGGTTAACAAGATTCTCCAACTATATGTTCTATTTTAGAAACTAGATTTTTTCAAGTGGGTTTTACTCTTTCTACCTATTACTTTTTTCTTTCTTTCTTTCTTTCTTTCTTTCATTTTTTTTCAAGGAAAGTTTTAGTTATAAAGTTAAACTATAAAGAGCTTCAAATGTCATAGTTTATAGACTTATTCATTACACGAACTCAAATTATTGACAAATATCAAATTTTATAAAAAGTTAATAAGTAATTTTCTATACAAATTGAGATATATTTTTCAACTCACAAATCACCAACAAGTTTAGTTGTTGAATTGTCAATCCTATTATTATTATTATTATTGCAGTTATACCTTATTTTCATAAAACAGATTATGTTGTTATAATTATATCCTGAAAGTCAAAATTGCTAATCTGTTGAACAAATTTACTAAAAAAATTTACCTTTTTTTACAATTTTACCACTTTTTCATAATAGATTTTACTCCAATCTGAAAAAAAAAAAACTACTTTAATTGTACCACAAAATCAAAATAAAAAAATATATTTTATTTTTATCTAATATAAAAAAATAAAAATAAAAAATAAAAAAAATCCTATTTCTTTCTCTCTCATGTCTCTTACATTTTTCCTCTCTTTCATTTGAAGATGGCTTATTTACATTATTCAACTCCATCACTATGACCCTTACTACCACTTTCACTATGTAATAGGATCATGCCATCACATTCATCTAACCACTGCTATGTTCATTAACCTCTGTCACCTCTACCTCACCATCATAAGTCATTATCACCATTACACCATCATCATCATCAGTATGATCCATCCAAATCGTCTTTACCAACTTTTAACTCCATAATCAGTGTCTTGCTATTATTGTGCATACTTATTGTAAAATGCAGTTGTATTCCTAAACATTTGATGCCTTCACTAAAAATCTTGATTTTTCATATATGCTCCTACCATTACCGTCTCCTACTGATCTTGTGGCACCCATGTCTTCTCTCCATAAATCCAAACCACCTGCTCCACTAAATCAGACTTTTGGTCTAGTTCTAACTTCACCATTGTCTTCTAATGGAAGTTGATGCTGTGAGGGATGGTATTGTGATTAAGAAAGAAAGAAAGGATGAAGGTTGGCTTTGGGATGGAGATGAAAAAGAGATGAAAGAACAAAAGAATAATGGGGAAGATAGAGATAGAAAAATGAAAAAAAAAATTATTTTTGATTTAGATAAGAAATTTTTTTTTTTTTCATTTTGATTTTTGGATTACAATTACAACAATCTTTCAAGTTTAGGCAAAATTTGGGATAAATTTACTGATAGTCCTTCATCAAATACATTCAGTTAATTAATATTATTATTGTCTTTTATTCAGATCACATATATATGTATTTACATTAAGTTAAATTAATTATAAAATTTTGTTAATTAAATTATTAAAATAGAAATTAACTAAAAATCAATTGAGTTTATATCATCAATTTAGATGACGCGCCAATAGATTATATATACAAAAATTCTCTATGATTTGTTCTTCATAAATTTATCATTTCGGACTTTATTTATGGCACATGCATTGTTTTCTAGATTTAAAAATGTTAATTTAAAAGTTGCTATTTCTTGGTAAGATATTCTTTTAAATTCTTTTTTTTTCAATTAATTTTAAATTTTCTTTTATGCTTTCTCTCATTTCATTTAAATTTAACCAAAAAAAAAACAATCAATAATTTAAATATCACCAATAATAATTTTTCCCAATAAAAAATTATTTTAAAAAAATATATATATACTAAAGATAATGGTTTATGACTAAACTTATGATTATAACATGCTAATTTGTGATCTTATCCAGCATGCACAAAAAAAAATGAGGAAAAAGAAAGAAAAGGAATACCAACAGCAATTTCCCTACAAAACCTACACCAAATGGTCCCTTCATATGCCTACTCATGAAGCATTGAAACCGTATAATTCCTTTAAAAATGATGACTTATTTATCATATATAGTTCTTTCCTTTCCCTAATTGAGTACATAACATAACCTTTGCAATCAATACTTTCTATAATTTGCAATCTTTGAGCAAAAGGGACATGCATACCTTGATGACATGCTTTCAATAATTAATAGCTTGGTTAGATTGTTTAGTGGATGAGTTAGCTTACCCTTTATTTTATTTATTTATCAGATTTAAATATTAAAAGATCATATCATAAAAATTGAAGATACTCTTACATTATGCCAATCCACTTATCCTAAATATAAATTACAATATCCAAACAATACTTGAAGGACAATTTGGATGGTTCCTAGATTGGCAAATTTTAATCCCACAATCAAATAGTCTCTCTTTAATTAGCTACTCCTACATTATGCCAAAAGTAATAAGAAAAAATATAAATAGAAAAAGAAAAATGAGCAATTAAAGATAGAGAAAGAAAAGTGAGGAAATGAAAATGGACACTACATATATTTTATACTTTAATTTGTATAATATATGCCTAACTTTTAACTAGGATTTCCACTATCACTACTCATCATAGAACTAACTAATCTCATTGATTTCTTGTGCTTATTGCACTACCCCACCCTATCACATCTGCTCACTCACTTATAAGCAAATACCTAACTTTTTTTTTTTATACATGTAATAATGCCTTTTATTTTGGCCTTTCTTATATATAGCTGTGACGTAATTTACTCTTAATCAAACTAATTGATGAGAAATAAAAATGATCATTAATAATATAAGAACATATATATAAAAGATTTTATTTTCTCTTATAAATAAGTAAATAAAAAATGAAAAAAGAGAGGAGCTCTCACTCTCTTTCAAATTTCTATTTTTTATATTTTTCTCAATTTTTTCTTCTAAAAGTTCACTAATTTAAGTATCATAGGCCTTTGTCGATACAGCTTTCGAAAATCTTTGATCCATTCTTCTCTGATTGCAAGCTATTTTTTTAATGTATAAAATTTATAGTAGCATACACCTCCATTCTAGATAACAAATGATTTATTTTCTATCATTAATTATGTTCTCATCCTCTTTAGAATTTAATTATAAACATTAAATAACCCAGTTAAATTCAAAAGATGGCACCAAATTCAACCCAAATCTCATCCTCTTTTTAAATATTCTCCATTTATTTAATGTATCAAACATTTTTAAAAGCACAGAAATCTTATTAATATAGCTAGCCTGAGTTATTAAAAAAATGAAAGAGAAAACAGTTTGAGGATTCCATTTTCAAAGTACACAGAATTAGGCTATACCATGTTCTATAATTCAAGTACTTATTTGTACCCAACAATTAAATCTGTTAAACATGTTACTTTATGGAAATTAATTGTATATTAATTATCGAAGAAACAAATAAAAAAATATAATTTAAAGAAACTTTGCATGTTCCATGGTATCTATTATTATTATTATTTTTTTATTAATTAGTATTAGCTACTAAATAATAGTATAATTTGCATGATTAAAGCCTAATTGATTCCTCATTAAGCTGTTGGGGGATCAATTAAAGCAGATTCCTCAATAATGGCAATAGATTTATGATTATATCAGGTTTAAATTGATTGCACATTCCAGAACCCATTAAACTTTTGGCTCTTTTGATGGCTTCCAAAGATTTGATTATGACAATAATAAATACAAAGATCAAACAATATCATCGTGAATCATTAGGACCCATTTTCTTTTTCTTATTAGATTAGTATATGATTACCCCACCATTATTAGAGTGGTTAAATATGCCAAATCAGATATTATTTGATTAATTTCTTTATGTTTATATGTGTTAATCTTATTTGTTATTATAATTTTGTTGAAAACTTTTAACAATTAATTAATGTCGAATTTGAATAAAAGAGTGATACTTGTGTAGTGTTTAATATTCTAATTAATTTGATCATCCTAAAACATTATATTGTAAAGTAAATCGAAATCTTAAAGTAGTGATAAGATGAAATTGATTTAAAATATTAAAACTTAAAATTTAATTTTCATTAAAATTAAAATTTCTCTTACTAATACAAAAATAATTTATATTATAGAGTAAATATTTTATTATTGGATTGTTAACTTAACAATATGTATCATTTTATTAAATTATTGATATATTTTGATTTAATAATATTAAAATTATTTATAAAATTATAGATTTATAGATTTATAATCATATCAAAATTTAATTAATTATATTCATCATGTTGTCAAAAAATTCTCCAAAAAGTTAAATTTATATAGAGTTAATTTACACAATTATCCATAATTTCATACAACCAATTTAGTTTAGTGAAATATATTTGTTGTATAAAGGGGGTTAATTACCTAATACATTCCCACTTCTTCTTTTTTTTTTTTTAAATCAATTTCACTTCATTTCAAAATAATTAAATGAGTTTGAAACTAGAAATTTGAAACTAGAAAAATATCTAATGGGTCTTAATGACAAATTTTTATACAAATCCAATTATTAATCTTAAATGTGGAAATTAATTAAGCAACTGGGAGAATTCTAAATTCAGAATTAATGTACAGAAATAAACTATCCACTTGTATTGTTAATAAAGGATAGTTGATAGTCAAGTCAAATCACAAGTTTATATTTTTGTGAAAGAAAAAAAAAATTATAAATGCCAAAGGTAAAAACAACCAAAAATATCTATTAGAAAGTTATGCATATACCACCAGAAATTCTTGGCTTAATTTGTTATTAGATTTGCTCATCTTTTAATTTCTTTTTAAATTTTGAGATGAATTACATGTTTTTAATTAAATCAATGGTTGTTTGCATTGCAAGTTTTAACACTCACAACTCAAAAATTGAGGTTTTGAAGAGGTTAAGTCACTAGCATTCCCTTTATCATATATAATCACATTTATGTCCCTTTAATTATTTTTCATTTCTTTGGCTTTTTAAACTTTCATTTTTTTAAGATTATCTTCAAGCTTTCCTATTAGTGTTGTTTCTTATGGACAGTTTATTTTTTTTTCTGCTATATCAATTGTCCATTCTTTTCTCTTTTTAATAGTTTTGGATTTATGTTATTATTATTTTTATAAAATAATAAATTTAAAAAAAATAATTAAACATAATTTATCATTTTATATTTATAAAAAAATATTTTTTAAATAATTTTATTATTCAAAGTTTCAAACGCAATTTCAATTATTGAATTTAAATAATTTAAAATAAATTTCAAATTGTGAATTATTAAGCGTTAATTACTATTAATCATGAACTGCTACGATTAAATAAAAAAAATCCTAAATTTAAATTTAAGTATTGGTTTTAACAGGATTTAATTGATATTATTATTTAAATTATTGCTAAGAAAACCTTCAAATTAGAAATTTTAATTAGAGATTTTTAAAATTTAAAGTAAAATTAGTATGCTTTAATTATAAAAATTTGAAATAACACTCTCAAACTGAATTTTCTAATAGCACCTTAAAATAGTATTATTTTAAAAAAAATCAATTTTAATGTCAAATAGACTTATGGTAAAATGAAATTACTATCTACTTTATTTGTTAAAATTTAATTTTAGAGTCAACATTTAAGAGATAATTTTTAAAATTATAAGTGAAGTATGAAATACCTTTCAGATTCTTCTAAAGATGTAATTTAATTTTGATAAACATTGTAACTTAACTAGAAGATTGAAAAGAATAGTATAAGTATTTAAAAATGAAAATAATTTATTTTCATTTAGGGTTCAGATGGAGCGAAAAGCAAAATGAGTTCATATATACTATGAAGAGTTAGTTTGGTGGTAAGAGTAAAATATTTTTAGAGAGAGATCTCGATTTTAAATATTATTTTCGTTAATTAGACGTTTAATTTATCAAAAATAAATATAATATTTTATAAAAAAAAAATCATCTCCATTAACACTAACTACTAACATCGACTCTTATAAAATCAATCAGACTCTTGAATTTTTTTTTTTTATAAATACATATATGAATAAGAATATCTATAGTTTAAGTGAGGATATAAATATGAATTATATTAATAATAATTAATATCATCACGGAAAGGTACAAAATGTTGTACTGGAGGAGGTGGGGGAAGGTAAACCAATTTTGAAACAGGGAAATTAGGACATGATGAAAGAGGTAGAGCCAGCCACAACCATTGTCTCTGTCACTTTGTTTTTATGCATTGTGGGGTTATTTGAAAATTGAAATATATATATGCACAGTCTTCATTTGAAATCATTTCACCTTTCTTGACATCATCTGCAATGGGTATTGGCCATGTGGTGGAATTTTTATCACAAACAAACTAAAGGATTGATACCAATTTATAAAATATCATAAGATTATAACTTAGATGATATCATTGCCTGCCCTTCAGGTATATTCTTGCATTTGTACAGACAATAATAAGGCATTGCTTCTCAGATTTCTGTCGGTTGAGTTAAATGTTATTAGCTGCTGCAGAAAATTCTTTCTGTTGTATTTCTCTTCTCTAAGTTACGATGTTCCATCACAATTAAACTAATTTATATTTTACAATTAATCTCAGGCTAAAATTAAAATCTTGGATTTTGTAATTTGCAAGTATCACGTGATTTCATTTCGTGCTCTACTTCATTTAATATATATTCGCAAATATATTTATTAACTTATTAGTTTAATCTAACACTTTAAATTGATATATTATTTAACTGTATACTTGAAGTGGAGAGTGCTCTAATTCAACTTTTTAAATTTATTTTGTTTTTTTAAAGATCAAAATTATTTTAGCATTTAAAAAAGTAATATAAATGAAAATAAAATTATACTATTTATTGAAATTAAAATATTTAAATTCATTACCCGTAATAATTACATGTTTTTTTTAAGTATTTCTTATATAAACATAAAAAGTAATAGTACTTGATAAATATACATGAAGCAGACAATGATAATTGTTAGCATTAAAAATGATAAAAATAGCTCAACAATCAAGATAAAAGGATACAAAGGAAAAATGTTAAAATTTGAATCTTTTAACTGTTCTTGTTCAAGTTTTATAAGAAAATAATCGATTAATTAGATAAACAAAGTTTTTCCTTGTCTATTTTGTATAATTTTTTAAATAAAAATATTACCTCATCAAAATCTAATTTATAAGTAAATTTATTTATTTATTGTGTGTGAATGATCAAGACTATGCTGATGGCTTTCTCCCACTAGTAGGAAATTATGGCAAGCCACATAATTAAGTGGGTAATCGAATTAAAATTTGCTTTTTTTGTCTTTTTTTTCCTAATGTGTGAGACCCATGCCACCTTGTAGTCCTGAAATGGGCCTGCCAGTCTCAATTCCTCAAAATGATTTGGACGCACTTTTTTTTTCTAAAAAAATATACTTCCTTTATTTTTTTACTATATTTCATTTTATAGAGAGAGAATTTTTTTTTTTATAAATTATTTTTATATTTTAAAATTATATATATTTTTTTAATTTTATTTTTAATTAAAAATCAAATTTATACTTAATATTAATAATGATGAAAAAATAAATAAAGATATATTAATCATTTTATATTAAAATTAAAATATAATAATTAATTTATTAATTTTTATATCTTTTTCAAAATTACTTATATAAAAAAAATAGAGGGAGTATTTTTTTTAGCAAGATCGGAGTTAAATTATTTTTATAGAAATTATGATGATTAATAGCATTTTTTTTTTATGGAATTCATAATTACAAAATCATCATCTTTTGGAGGTTAAATTTTGAACCGGTGTGCCGAAAATACTATTAATGTCTCTTTCCTACTGAACCCAAGAATCAGAGGTTAAAAAATATATATATTACATCAATATAAGAAATTTATCAAAATTGTAAATTCATAAGAATTCAATATAAGCAAATTACACACCACGATATACAATAAATTCACCAACTCTTTCACATTATATGGGAATTTATCTAAAGACGCGTTGTTGCTCACCAGCTGAATTGTCCTTCAAGGGACAGATTTTTAACGCACTTATCAACTGTATTAGCATACCTAAAATCCTTGACTTCTAAGTAGCTTCCAATAAGAAACAAGTAAATAAATTAAAAATAGAAATAAAACCCTATATTGTTGCTTGATTGTGACGGAGACCTAATTTTTATTTTGTCCTGAATCAAAATGTTATTTTATTTCCTTATTTATTACAAATTAGGAAATGCCCATTTCACTATCCATTTTGCACTATGATCTCAATAAAACTTTTGTGAAGCTAATCTAAGAATTTATTAATTAACCTAAAATGGTTAAAATTAGACAGTGAAAATAGTAAAAATCCACAGTAACATTAACACAAAACAGAGAAAAAAACAGAGGAGGTTCAAGTTGCATTTCTGCAACTCTACAAACAGCAGAAAATCAATTTCTAAATTTCAATTCCAATAATTAAAATATACACCAATTTCATATTAATTAAAATATTTCTTTACTTATTAATTTAATATATAAGACAAGACTATTCATCCAATGCATATAAGAATTTTATTTAAAATAAAACTCATATAAAAAGAAAATTTATAAAAATATATATTCTCTCATTTTTTTAAAATATAAATTTAAATTAATTTTTTTTCTAAGAGAAAAATAATTACAAAGCCTTACAGTAAGTATACAAATTGACCTACTCTAATGGTGGGGTAATAATCAAGCTAAACCAACTTTTTTTTTGAGATTTTTTTAAAAATGTGAAAACTAGAAGAAAAGAAATATAAATGATTAAAAACTAAATTAATTCCCCTTTATATACATAAAATGGTCAATCTGATTTTGTTTTGTGCTAATATAAAGGCACCGGCAATCGCGGCGGTTTAGGCGGCTTTTGTACTTTCACCACTACTCTCTCCGTCCGCGGCGGCTCACAGGGACATGGTAATGCTATAAATTTCGGAATCTGATCTCCAGGCATTAGTACCGGCAAGCTCTGGCTTTGATTTTGCTTCAAATCCTATAAAAATTAAAAAAATAATAATAACAAAAATTTAATAAATTGTAATTAAAAAAAATTAAGAAATAATCAATAGTTTTGCTTTAAACTACTTTTAAATTTAAATAAAGAAATCTCTTCGAATTTAATAAAAAAGAGAGAAAAAATTACGTTGTGATGAGGCTTAGGTTTGTTCGGTGAAGCCTCGATGTCAAGGTCAGGATCAGGATCAGGATCATTAGAAAATGATTGACGGAGAGATCTGAGCTTGTCCCAGTGATAACAGCAAGAGAAAATGCCACTCATAGTGAAAATGATGATCAAGAGTAAGGCAGTACCGAGAGGGAAACCAAGGGACGGACGAGATGCGTCCCCGTGGGGAGGTGAAAAATCTGGACTCTCCATAAGCATACAATACTAACAGCTCCTCCTCTCATGTATGTGGAAGAAGAAGAGAGAAGTGAAGAGAAAGACAAAGAAAAAAGAAAAAGGATGTGAAGAAGAGAAGGGGTGCGGAGAGGAATTTATAAAATGTGAAGACGAGTACGTGTAAAGGTACGACGACCTAACGTCCAGGTACGGATGGAAAGTGGGGTCCAGTCTAGTTGTTGGATTGATGCTGAGAAGGAATGAAAGCTACACTTTTGCTTGTTTATTATTCTTCTTCTTTTGATTTATTATATTAGACAGTTTTATAGAATACAGCTTTTAACCACCCAAGGCAGTAAGGCGCTTATACTTCACTATAGGTATAGAATTGAAGTTCTCTCAATATTTAAACGTGTGGTTTATTAAAATTAAATATTATATTTTATAAAAAAAATTCCAACTCTTTTAATACTAATTACAAATATCGCAATTTTTATAAAAACAATCAAAATTTTAATATATATATATATATTTTACTTTGTACGAGGCCAATCATGCCTAGCTCAAATAGTTTTAGTTACAAATTCAAATTGAACTTCAAATTTTTAGGCCATAAAGATGTTGAATTGAAGGTGCTCCCTTAGTTTTTGTTGGTTTGTGTAGAAAACTTGACCAAGCTTTTGCATTATGTACTGTTAAGCAGTTGATTCAAACACGGTTTTTGGGTGTTTTGCTGCTTCTTGTCCTTCAAAACTTAGCTGTACAAGGCCCTACTTCACCCTCACCCTCCAATTTATTGATATGTTTTCTTAATTGTGTCATTGTGTTCAAATGTATACCTTTTTTTTTGTGACCAGAAATGCATATTAAAAAAAAACAGTTTAGTTTTTTAACCGTTTATGTGAAATTATATTAATAAAAAAAAATTAAAATCTGTGTAAAAATATTAATGGTCGGTAAAATTTAATCACTCATATAATTAATTGTAATCATTTTGATAATAATTGACTTAAATTTATTTAAAAAAATCTGATTATTAAAAAATTTGACATTATATCAAAACAATTATTTATCTATTTGTTTTTTCTATACACAAAATTCATAAATGCAGATATTCATTTCTGTCTATGAAAATGATGTGGAACCCCATGTATGAAACTCGCAACGTAATATTGGTCCGTCGCGAGGGAACGTATTAGAAATTTCATATTGAAAATGTGTAAAAATATTAATGAGTATATAAGTGGTAAATATTAACACCCATATGACTAATTTTAATCATTTTGATAATAATTAATTAAAGTCCAATTTAAAAATATATGATTATTAAAAAATTTGACACACAGAGAATTATGATGGTCTAAATTCAAAAAAATAATTCATTAATTTATATAAAAAATTTCATCTGATCCATTTAAATTTAACTTTTTACACTGAAATTTTTTTTCGATCCATTCAAAATTAATTTTCTAACTTCATTTTTATATTTAACTATCTTGAAAATTTTATTAATGAAACAAAAATATGTGAAAATTTTCCTTAAAAGATTTTAATTAATATTTTAAATATAATATTTTTCTCAATAATAATATAAATAAAATTTTAAAATGCTTTGATAAAGACAAGTCAACTAGTTAGCATGTTAAATTCGCGCTTTGATCACATGCGTGATAGAAAAATAGAGAGTACACCAAGATTCATCTCACGTTGCGGCATGTGGATGTTTCTTGATTTTCATGAGTTCCTATGTAGTATGGGCAAAAACAGTAATAAAATATTTTCACTAAAATATTAAAAATATAATTTTCTGAAATTTGAATTAAGACTCAAATTTAAAATGATTTAGTCTATAAATTAATTTTAATACTCCGTTCATTTTATTTATATAGGTAAAATTTTCATTTTAAACGTTTTATTTAAATAAATAAATTTGCTTAAAATAAATTTGGCTTAAAATATAAACTCTATTTTATCATTTTTTAATTTATAAAATATATTAATTATATGATAATATTTATGTAGTGATAAATAATTTTTTATATTGTATTAAATTAAATTATATTACTAAATATGAATTAATTGAGGGCAAATTAAGAAAAAAAATAAAAAAAATTAGTTAAAAAAATTGATATTCCTTAATTCTTGTAAAAAATAATTGTGCCTGTATAAATAAAACAGATAAAATATTATTTTTTAACTTATTATTAATATATTTAATTATTTATAATTATTGAACTAAATAAAAATTAATATATAATAAATAAATATATAAACAGTATAACCATGCTTAGCATAACATTAGATATACATATTTTAATTTCAACTTTAAATTCGATATTAATAATTAATATTGAAGCTGTGAATCATTTTTAAGATTGTGATATTTTAAGGAAGTGTTTGGATGAATTATTTATAATTATCGATTTATAATAAAAATATTTTTACGGTTGATAAAAACTCTAATCAGTAATCGCAATTCCTACTTATTATAGATTTTGTCGATTTAAAAAAAAAAATTAATAATTAATTTTTAATAGTTATATATCAAAACACTTAATAATTTTTCGATTATTAATGTGTATATTTTTAAATAATAATTAAAATTTATAATTAGACATTCAAATATCCCTAAATTTCAATTTCTAATTATAATTAAATTTATTAAAAAAATTACATAAATACCGATTCCACAATACATGATTAAATTCTAATAAACATTGAAATGGAACAAATCTTTAAAACAGTGGGTGACAGCAGCCCATTATCCAGTTCATCAATGAACAACATACACGTGTGCACGTGGAGCCATAAGGGTAAAAAATGGAAAAAATATATATATATTTTTTTATTACAAATCCAACTTGAATTTATTGTTCGTGCATGAAAAAAATTAGGTTGAATGAAATTTTATATTTATATATATATATATATATATATATATATATATATATTATTAAATTATATTTTCGTGTGGATGAAAAATGTGAAATTTTTCATACATGGAGAGAACAGAAAAGCGGTACAACAGGATATTCGTACAGATATCCTATTGTTATTATGAGAAAAACTTATTAGAAAACCCTTCCTTACTCCAAATTGAAATAAACATGTCAAAAGGAAAGATAAAAGGGATTTTTTTAAAAATATTCAAAAAAAATAAAAAATATTTTCTTTTTACTGTTATAAAAAAAAATTCAAAAATACTACAAATCTAAAAATATATTTTCAAAAATATTACATATCTAAAAATATTTTTTTAAAAATACGACATATATCAAATATATATCAAATATATATCAAAAATATACAACACATATATTAAATATATATAAAAAAATAATAATAATAAAGTAATTCTAAAATTGAAAAAAAAAATAAAAAAAAAATAATATATTTATGTAATATTCGTAAACATAAATTTATATTCTAAACTCTTTCTTTCTTCAACTTTTTCATTTTCCATACTCTTTAATTAATTTCTATCCCTAAACAAAGCATTAAGTTAATGATAGAAGAAACTAATTAATAACTGAAACATTATAATTCAATTTAGAGTGGAATGATTTTAAAACAGGAAAGGGCATTATAATTGGAAGAGTTTGATTCTTGATGGGGATTTTGCCCTTTTGAACTCCTAAAGGACAAGATATATTGTACCAAAAACAAGAAAAATGGAAGAGAAGGGAAGTTTCTTTGATATTAACTTTACTCAAGTCAACATCTCTTTTGTTTTGTTTTGTTTTTTTTCTACTTTGTGAGTGTAAAATGATGAAAAAGAACTGTTGAAGGAAAAAAAAAAAACAATAAAATGAAAATGTAGAAAAAGCAGCCATTAAAAACAGAAGCACCCATTAAATTTAATTTTAATGGAAAACAAAAAAAGAAAAAAATTAAGGGTTATATTTGATATAAATTAAAGTATTATTTAGTAAAACTAAAAACTGACTACTAAAAATTTAAGAGTGGAATTTTAAATGTTGAATAATATAAGCATTGTAAAAATATTTAATTTAAAAATTTAAAATTTATTATTTTTGATATAAATTAAAAGTACAATAAAAATTTATTTTTATTATTTTAAGTGAAATTTATTTTAATTATAGATTTTAAAATAATACATGGAAAAGAAAAAAAAAAAACAATTGTGCCTTTTTATTATAGAAAACAAAAACATATTGGTAACAAAATATAAAAATACTAGTAATTATGCTTGATATTGATGGAGACATTAATTATGGTTGCTATCTTAAAAAGATTTGCCGTGTGGAACTCAAATTTTGAAATGCTGAAGATAGAATTCACTTTGATTTTGACCAAAATTACTCTGATAATTTTTCATTAATTAAATATATTTTTTTATAAAAATATTGTAATATTCAATCATCACATTAAATATTTATTATTTTAAATTTAAATCGAATAAAATTATATAAATAATAAAACTTTATATATTTAATATTCGAATTTAAGATATTTAATTAAATTATAATAATTTTGTACCACGTGCTCGACAGTCATTAATTAAATATTTAATAATCCTTAGACAGGAATTTTTTTTTTTTTTGTTTTGTTTAACAAAGGAATAGAACAAAACCACTATCTGCAAACGAGCTAAATTAACAGCACATAAATCACCTAATAATAACCAAGAGATCAGAGCAGCATGAATTCGGTATCCCAAAGGATGATTCAAAGCATTCCCAACTAACCAATCAGCTCCAACATGGCTTCTCCAAAAATATGTGTCAAATCAACCTCCCAAACTCCCAATCCAACTGCAACATTTATTACGGAAAATTCTTGTATATATTAATTTAATTAAATAAAAATATGTAAAGAAAAAATAATATTAATATTTTTTTATTAAATAAAAAAATTATAATAAATATTTCATTATTGATTGAGATGATATATGAGATAAATATATATGTTTAATATAAATAATAATTTATATAGATTTTAACCAATACAATTTATATATAAAAATATTTTAAGAAATTCATTATTGAAACTAAATTAAAAAATATATAATAAAATTATATTTACCGCAATTTTTTTAAAGTAAGCTAATATGAAAAAAATAAAATTTAAAGATATATTATATAGTATATTTTATAACAAATTAATAAATATATATATATATTTCCAAGGAAAACATATTATTAAAAGAAAATTAAATATATATATATATATAATTATGTTTGCTACTATTTTTTTATGATGACAAAACTGTAAAAGAAAAATTTTTAAGTTCAAAAATATATCTCATAATATTCAATTAATATCAAAAACTAAAATTATAAAATTCGTATATATATATAAATTAAAAAAATCTAATCACAGGAATTTTTTCATTATTATCATATAAATTTAAACAGACTAACTATTTTTTTTTTCTTATTCTATATATTTTTTGTTTTTTATTATAAATGGAATTTTGAGTAATTATTGAATTGCTTAAAAAATTATTCAAATCTTTATAAAATAAGTCTTGTTATTTTTCTTATTTATAAAAGAAAAAATTAAATTATAATATATAATTTACTAAATTAAATTACATATATTGATTTACAATATAATAATAATAAATAAAAATAATAATCCAAACCAATCAATTCAATTTTTTATATTTATTTATTTTCATCATTATTAATGCAGGAACGTGTTATTATTATTATGTAAGATGAATAAGATTTAGTATTAAAATTAAATATTTTAAGTATCAAACTTTAAAATTAATTATATATACTGTTAGTATTCATACAATGAACAAAATATATATAAAAAATATAAAATATAATATTGAGATTTTTAATATAAATATATTAATTAGAAAAAAATATAAATTACTTTACAAATCAATTTTATATTTATAAAATCCTTTAAATATGTATTTATAAGTATATCTCTTAAATTTATCTGAAATTTATATTTTTTTTGCATTACGAAATTATATTAATGAAAAATCAATTTCTTTTTTCTTTCACTCAATTATCACATATGTAAAATTGATTGTAGTAAATAATGGAATATTAACACATAGTTTTCTTATTAGTGATGCAAATCATATAAAAAAAATAGAATAATAAATTTTATAAATTTCTTGAGATTTCCAAGTAAATCTTGAATAATATCAAAAAATTAATCCAAAAGGATTTATTATTTTTATATAATTAATTAATATTAATATAATAATAACAATAATAAAAATATAAAATCTTAATTGCAATTAATTAACTTTTAGTTATACAATTCTTTTTAATCTCAATTGCAATTAATTAATTTTTAAATTCATAATAAAAAAACTGTATATGTGAAAAGTATTAAAATAAAAAATATAAAATAATTGATTTATGGATAAAGTATTAAAATTATAATTTGATCAGAACTTTTTATTTATTTATAAATTATAGTTTCGAAAAAAAATAAAATAAAATATAAAACAATTTTAAATGCAAACTTCATAAACAGACTATTTTTTGCAGTTAGCATCATTCTCTTGTAAGTTTTTCCATTCATTATTTCTTCTATTTCAATGTCGTTTTATTTATTTTTATTTTTATTTAAGAGTTTTTAGATAGATTGAGCTTTAGTGGGTATTTCACTATTCAATTTTCAAATTAAAATTTTATGAAAATTAGTTTTTCGATAATAAATTTATACTGTTTTTATTTTGCTTTTTAACGACTCTAAACTTTTATGTCACAATTTTGCATAAATATTATTATAATTTAAAAAAAATAATTTATAAATGATAAAATAAAATGTTAAAGATTATATAAAATTATCTTATCTTCTTCCCCTTTTGAATCAAAGTTACAATTAAATTTAAATATTGTCGAGATTATTATTTAAAAAAAAAAAAGTAAATGGGTGTTGAGGTTTTATATAAAAAAAAAAACACAACAGTTAAAATAAAAAAATTCAGACAATGAAAGAATAAAGAGAGAAGAAATTGTTTATCTTATATTTTTAATTTCAGAGAAAATTGTTTAGCATAGTTAATAATTTTTTATATGAAAAAAAATTATTTTTCTAAAAGTTATATTTCTAAAAGTAGCTAACTATATATAACTATATATTTATTTTTGGTAAAATACAATTTAAAAACTGTTTATAAACTTATAAGAATATTTCTGTCTATTAATTTTTTAAAATTAGCTACGCATTTAATTTAAAATTTAATTTTTTTGAAAAATTTCAATTTCTAACTTATCCAAATAGTTGAATTTTAATTATTTAAATAATTATTTTTATTAATTTTAATATTTATCAAACATTATAAACTGAGCTAAAATTAATTTTTCACTCAAAAAAATTATTTTTTCCTTTTCATGTCAAAGGGCACATAATCATAGCTATTTATTAAAAAAAATAATCAACTGAAAATAATTATTGTTTAATAACTTAATTTAATATATATATATATATATAATAAAAAGCTGTTAACTTTTTAATTGAAAAAATATAAGAAAAAAATTATGGCAACTTTTATTTTTGGGGGCGTTAGTGGCCTATGCCTCTTAAGCCGCCACTGCCCAGTGCCCAGTACTACACTTTTCAATATTCTTAGTTGAATATTGTAAAACAGCTTTACCCAACTTGATAACTAAAAACAGATGAGTTTTAGCTGTATATATGTAATATTGGCACATGCAAGTCATTTTCATATCCACTAAAATGGCATTGCTTCCTTAGAAGAGATAGTACCTTTTACATGGTCCTCCCTCTTGTTATAGTGTCTATTTTGCACCTTCTTTGTAGCTTCACCCTTGGGTTGATCTTATCCTTTAAAAAAAGTTGTGGAAATTTCACTTTCTTTGAGGGACCAGCCTAGTAGGAAACAAAACAAAGGTTAGTTTATTTTCTAATCAACTATTTCTTTTTGTTTTAACTTTTAGCTAATTGTAACATTTTTAGGTCAATTTTGTAATACAATATAGTGAAACTATTGTTTTTGGTTGGCTAGAAAATTAGAATTATAAAATTAAAGAAGAGTTTAATTTTTCTTTACCCACTAAACCTTTTTTTTAATTGACTAGTAGAAAGTATAATGTGAAAAGAAAGGTGAATTTTTTTCTTTAATAAGTAAAATTTTTCAAACCAATACTAAGTAGAAGTGAGATAAAGTTACTTAAATAATTAGCCAAATCCCTTTTCTAAAATAAATTTATAAAACAATAAGAAAATAACCATATTTTTTAATGGACTTCCTAAAACATTACACTTGGTTTAGGTCAGAAGAAAATTGATATATAATTACCCTAATATGAATTTGATACATATTTTTTTATTTCCTTTCACTTCTTTCAAAAAAAAAAAAAAAATCTTAGCGAATAAATCAAACATAAAAATAAATGTATTTTTTTATGTAGACCAAAATTTAAAAATATGCAAATTTTTTTCTTAAATTTTCAGTAATTGCCATTTTTTTATTTACAATTTTATAAATTAAAATATATATATTTGAAAAAAATAATAGATGTAATAAATTATTATTTTTTTTTTTGTGAATAAAAGACAGAAGATAAAAACAAATTACAAAACCTGAAAACAGTGATATCCGGATCACATACATCATCTTCCATAATAATACCTAAACCACTTGGAGGAGCATCTAAGAACGAGATTCCCAGGGGAGCTTGAAGATCTTGTTTTGCCAAGAAAACAGCATTTTTATTAATTCTTCTGCGTATATGCTGCAAAGAGACTTTCCAATTCATTCTCAACATGTGTCTGATATTAAGATAATATGATATTAATGTTACTTTTAAGTTCAGAACTATCCTCACCATTTCCAACGAGTCCGTCGCTAACTGAATTCGACGGTAACCACGCTCCTAAGTCATAATGATACCCATAAACAATCCCCATTATTTTGCAGCTTCAATATCTCAAATGCCTATATTGTGGACAAAATCTGTCATTCAACTCCCCTTTTCATCCCTTAAAATTCCTCCAGCTCCAGCATAATTCCTTCCTCTAATTTTAAATGGGTATAATTGCAATTAAATTTCAAATTTTGAAATTAAAAAAAAAAGTTATTTTGAAATATTTAAATACAATTGTAATTTTTGAAAAGTTTATGTTTTTTTTATTGTTCTTAATTAGTGTATATCAATTAAAAAATAAAAATTTAGATAATATTAAATAATAAATTTAAAATAATTTAAATGAATGAAAAATAAAAATTATGACATATTAATTATGATGTTGATAAACGTAACAAAATATAACTTTATCAAAATATATATTTTTTCATCTAACTTATTTTTATATTAATTTATTTATATATATCTAAAATAATTATTTTATAATAATATTTTATCGAAATAATTGATTTAAATAAATTTAAATAAAATCTAAAGTGCATTAGAATCATTATTCCACAGAAGATAAAAAAAATTCCTCAGGTGTGCCTTTTTTTTCCTAGAAATAGCAACACAAAATTAAGAAACATATATTTAAGGTGAGGAAGTGAAGTTAAGATTTGACTTTGTGAAAAATGGGATGTTGTAATGATATCCTCCCACGTTATTACACCCTCCAATTTATTTATACAGGGACAATTACTTTTACATAAAAATTAAAAAATAATAATTTTTTTTAATTGAAATTTTTATATTTTTTCCTAATTTATCATTAACATATTAATTATTATTATTTTCATTTTATTATTTTAATTATTTATAAAAATTATACTTAGATTAAAAAATTTATTGGATAGTATCCAAGAATATAAAGAAATAAATAAAAGTTAATAAAAGATATTTTAATTTATCTTTTATAATATAATTTAATTTAATACAGTATGAAAAATTATTTATCACTATATATAAATTATCATATAATTAATATATTTTATAATTTAAAAAAGGATAAAATATATTTTATACAAATAAATTTATCTATTTAAATGAAATATTTAGAATAAAAATTTTATTTATATAAATAAAACGGAATGAGTATTAATCAAGATTAATTTTGATAAATTGCAAAGAAACTTAATTAATATTATTCTTCTCTTCTACCCATTAATTTTGATAAATTAAGCTTTATATCTAATTGATTGGACTTAAAATTAATGTTATTATTCATTTAAAAACCACTAATAGTTAATACAAAGGGCCACTTTTGTGGGAGACAGGATTAGTGGGTTGCTTATGCTCCTAATTAAAAATTGATGAAGCGTGACACACACATATATGAGAAAAATGACTAAAAACTGAGGTTTTGAATGCATGAAAATTGAAAATCAGTGGCTAATGCAAGCAATTGAGCCAAATTGCTAAACAAGGGAAGCAAAAAAAGGTCTAGAAATAACGCTCATTATAAGTGATGCCAATAGCAAGAATAAAATAGATATTCGTTGGACTTAGAAATCTACTAGCAATTTAACTCTTGCTTTACACATGGTTTTATATATATTTATTTTTCTTACCTTCGTTAATAATTAAAAATTTAAATAATATTAAATAAATAAATTTAAAAATAAAATAAATGAGTAAAAAATTAAGAATTCTAACCTATATTTTATTCATTATATTTTTATAGATAAATTTTTTATTATTTAAGTCACATCATATATTTTTTATAATTCAAATATTACAAAAGCTTATGAAATATTTAAAAAAATTTAAAATATACTTAATAATTAAATAAATATTAATGGAATTTATTTAAACCAACTACATATTAATAAATGATAAAAAAACAACTCAAATTTGAAAAAAAAAATATAAATTCTTTTTTAAATCTCATTTCAACTCAACTCATCTCTTCATATAATATTCGTAATAAATAAATTTATAAAAGTTATTTATCATTCATTAATATTACATTTAAAAATATTTTATTTAACACATTTATACTTTTCAATTTTAACTCATAAATTTAAAATAATTAAATTAAATTTTATTAAAATATGTGAAATTTAATAATTATAAATCATTGGATTAAACACAAAATACACAAAATTCAATTCATATTAATTTTTAGGGATTTTTTCAAAAATACCAAAAAAATAAAAAATATTCCATTTTTACTATTAAAAAAAAATTCAAAAATACTATATACCTAAAAATATTTTTTCAAAAATACTACATATCTAAAAATATTTTTTTAAAAATACGATATATACTAAACATATATTATACATATATCAAATATATACTAAAAAATAATAAAAAAAATAACCATAAAATTGAAAAAACAAATAAAAAAATAAAATATTTATGTAATATTCCCTAATTTTTATTCGACTTTTACCTGTTTAAGCCCAATAAGTTAATTATTTTATCCGTCCACCAAATTTAATTATATTTGGACCTCGGCCACACAATTTACGTTTAAGCCCAATAAGCTCTAGTTGTAAGCACACGTATGCCGCACGTGAGCTACAGAAACAAGCGTGCTAGACTGGGTCCCAACCTTCTAACCCTACTGTTGACTTTAAATTGCCATTACACGTCAGCGAAGGACACGTGCCTTTAAATCTGATGCCAGTTTCTGTAAGTAAGTCATGTCAATTCCCTATTGGATATAAAATTTTACAAGCATAATCCAACGGCTCTTATTAGAGACATTAGTAATTATAATATTAAAAATAAAACGGTGGTCAGCGTAACCGGCAAACACGGAGGGCTTCCGGCACTTGGGCCATTGTCGCGGCAGAGGCCCTCAAAATCTGTGGTTGCAACTTAGAAAGCAAAATTTTCTACCTTATTGGTCGGAATTGTGATATGATTAAAAATTTAATAAAAACGGATTATTTTTTTTTAAAAATATAGTAGTTGAATTCTGTTACATTTTAATAATTAAAATATTATTAATAGTTATAAATTTATTAATATTAAAATATTATTATAACTGTATCTATAAATAAAAAATATTTATTTATATTAGTCTTATTGAATTAATAATTTATTATCTTTATTTATATAGTGATATATTATCAAACAACAATTTACTCGGTAATTTATAAAAAATAAAGTTTACAAGAAATTATAAAATTTTAAGTACTAAAATATTTATTGACCATTTCTTTTTATCATGATTAAAATGATGTAATAAATATCATTATAAATAATATAATATTTTTTATTTATATTAAAATAAGAAAATTTAAGATTTTTTAGTAATAAAGATAATTATAAATTATACTCCCTCCATTTTTTTTTTATTTGTCGTTTAATATTTTACATATATATTAAAACAGTTATTAATTAGATTCAAAATGACTTATTTAATTTTATATCCTTAATCTTATTTTAAATTAAATTATTATATTTTAATTAAATTTTATAAAGATAAAATAAAAAAAATGGATAAATATTATTTTGAAAATTTAAAACGATAATTAAAAATGAAAATAGATAAATTTCTAAAGCGACATATAAAAAAAATGAAGAGAGTAATAATTTTTATTATTTATATTTAAATAAGAAATGATTAAGTGTGTAAGATTTTATATAATTTTTTATTAAATATATTACTATAGATTTTAAATTATGATAAATTAAGACAAAATTAATAAAAAAAATTATATTTTTCTTAGATAAAGATTTATATATTTTAATTAATTTATTGTAAGCAATTTATGTACTAATATAATATTAATTAAAAATGTAAAAGAGAAAATGTGATGTAATAAAATAAAAATATAACATACTCCCTTCATTTTTTTTTTTTTATTTATCATTTTAGAAATTTATCTATTTTTATTTTTAGTTGTCGTTTTATATTTTAAAAATAATATTTATTTATTTTTTATTTTATTTTATTTTTATAATATTTAATTAGAATATAATAATTTAATTTAAAATAAATTAAAAATATAAAATTAAATAAGTTATTTTGAATCTAACTAATAAATGTTAGAAAAAATATGGGTGGTGTAATTAATAATTCAATGGAGGGTAATGATGGAAAAAGAGAGTGAAGAGAGAGAGATTGGGAAGTGGGCAGACGGGGAATGTCGTTAAATGTCATGGTCAGTAGGCGGCAAACGGACTTCAGATGCCGCTTTCTTGTCTCCCAGTCTTCCAGTTACTTTCATTTAATGCTCTGCCTCTTTACCTTTCATTCCATTCCTTCTTTCCTCTTTCCTCTTTCCTTTTTTTTTTCTTTTTTCTTTTTTACCCTTTCATCAACTTTAATTGATTAGGTAATAACAATTAACAAAAACATGTTTCATTTTCTGTCTTTTAAAATAACACCAATAATTTCAATAAATTATTTTATATATTTCATAATATTAGTGAAATTTTAAATCATGAACTCAATTTTTCCATTTTCATATTTTTTTATTCAATTCAAAATTTAATTTCGATATCTCAAAATCATTTATTTGAGTGTTGATTTAAAAATTATTTTATATGATAACCAAGTATTAAGATGTAATCTTGATTATTAAAAATTATTGTCAAATAAAAATAAAATCAGAAAATTAATTCTGAATAGTGAGAATTGAAATTTTTTTATGAATGAATTAAGTGAAAATAATAATTTGTTATTGTATAAAAATCTGAACTTAAATAGATTAAGTGAAAATTTTATGATAAGCTTATGAGATTTTTTTATTAGATTTACCCAAATTTATTAGGTCTATTAATCACTCTATCACTATTATTGAATTTTTAGGCCTAAAATATAAATGTTACAAAAAATTAATAAGATTTTTTTTTTATTAAATTTACCCAAACTTATCAGGGCCTATTAATCACTCTATCACTGTTGTCCAATTTTTAGGCCTAAAATATAAATGTTATAAAAAATTAGATGTTTAAATTTGGATAAAAATTTATAATTTAACTTATTGCTTTCTTTATATTTCTCTTTTGTCTTATTGTAATTTTAAGCATTTAATTTTTGTAATTGATAGGGATAATTTATTCAATTTATTAAAGAATAATAAAATATGTCATAAAAATTAAATTGAAATAATATTACTTATTTTTTGTATTTATTCTATCATTTATTGACTTTTGCATATAGTGTGTATTAAGTAGAAAAATATGCATTAAAACATAAAATATTTTAAAAATAAAAATATAATATTACAATATATCAAAGATATAATATCATAAATATTATTGAACCTTTTGAAATTAATTAAATATATTTAATATATTTTCATATATTTAGCCAATACTTTCACATTAATTCTCTCGTAACCTTTCAAAAATTTATTAACTCCCTCCCGACGAATGTCACAATATACTATTAGATTTTTCTATTAAATTTTACCATTAATCAATCCTAAAATGGTAAATAAGAGTAGTAAAAAAAAAAAAAATATTTTTATCATTTATTTTTAATTAATTACAATCTATTTTTACTTTAAAAATATTTTTAGGCTTAAAAAATGTATTTTCATATTTTTGATAAATTTAAAAATAAAAATAAGTAAAAATATTTTTTATTTTATTTTTTAAAAAATAAAAATTTGAAAATAAAAAATAAAAAATATTTTTACTTATTTTATTTTCAAATTTGTAAAAAAATATATAAATAAATTTTTTATTTGTATTAAAAAATTTAAGAAGAAATAATTTAATTTATTCTTAAATTATTTTTTAAAATAAAAATAATAAATACAAAATTAAAAACATTTTTTTAAAAAATATTTTTGTTTTTTTTTATTTTCAAATTTATCAAAAAATATGAAAATAATTTTTTAACCCTAAAAAATATTTTTTTAAAGAAAAATATAATATAATTAATTAAAAATAAATTATAAGAGTATTTTTGTCTTTTTTATTATCATTATTGACCATTTTATGATTGATTAATAAAAAATTTGGATTGAATGGTGTACTAGTATAATAATATATTTATCGGGAAAAATAAATATATTTTTAAAAAATATGAAAGAACTTAGTGTATTAGATTATTTTAAAGAAAAAAAATAATAATTAATCTTTTAAAAAAATTATATGTTACTAAACAATTGTTTTTTCTTTAGTTTTCATCGGTTTAAAATTGATAAAAATTAAAGGATATTATTATATTATCTATTGATTGAAGATAATTATTTCTTATTTTTGTTCAAATTATTATTATTTTTTTTTGCCAAAATAATACCAAACTAACCTTAATAAATAAATGATATTAATTTATATGTATATCCATGGCGGATCTCGCACTTCAATTTTAAGAGGCAAAAATAGCTTTTATAAAATAATAAATAGAGGAGTCTAAATAATTCATTTTTTACTAGTAATAAAAGATATAAATCACAACTACCAATAAAAACAAATTTGTCTTTGTATTTTTAAATAAAATAATAATATCAAAATAATATTATAATCATCTCTAAATCTACTAACATTAAATATTTTAAATTATAACCGTTGATATTTTAAATATATATTTTGTTGTTACAGTAGACATAGATAAAGTTAGTACAAGTCGAATTAGTCTATCAACAAGAAAATAAATATTTGACTTTTTATCTTCACCAAAATTTTATATAAAAATAAAGTTGTTAATATTTTTCATAAATTTAAATTTTGATAAATATTAAATTTAAAAAATTTTAATTGAATTAAATTCATAAATTCAAATTATTACGTGTTTGTAATCCCTGTTTTCTGGCTGAAGATTTGCATCTCTAGTAAGGATGAAGAAAATTTATAGTATAACAATAATTTCAAATAGGTATCTTATTTTGAACACCAACTCAATGAAATAACAATATGTGATATAATAATTTAAAAATCATTAATAAAATAGAAAACTTCATTAAATATTAGAAATTTATCTGCTAATTATTATACTAGATGTTGTTATTTCAATGGATTGTCATTCTAAATAGAATATTTATTACTCCTTTCATTTTTTTTTATCTGTCGTTTAAGATTTTGCATACATATCAAGATATTTATTAATTAGATTCAAAATGATTTATTTAACCTTAGTATTATTAATTTTATCTTAAATTAAGTTATTATATTCTAATTAAATGTTATAAAGATAAAGTAGGAAAAAATGAATAAATATTATTTTAAAAATTTAAAACGATAATTAAAAATATAAATGAATGAATTTTTAAAACGATAAATAAAAAAAAATAAAGGGAGTATATAATTTATTCTGAGAATAAATTATTCTATGGTGTTCTGTATTTAGCTAAACCGTTTTGTTGGGTTAGCTTCTAACTTTCGTTTTTTGTACTATGGACAGCTTATAGTTACCCAAGTTGCTACACTTCTATTAATAAAATTTTATTCTCTTGTGGAAAAAAAAAAAAAAAAACTTTTCTTATTTAAAGAAATGTAAGATAAAAATTATTTGCATATAAATAGTTTTTTCCAGTAATAAATCTCTTACATGCATTCAAGGATTTAAACGCATGTTAAAAATAAACAATTTCATTATATTTTCTTTATTTAAATGTTTATTTCCTAATATTATAAATTTATATAACTAAAAAATATATCAATTTGATAATGTTGTTTCATTATAATATAATTTTGTTATTATTAGATCGACATTGCTTTGCTATATATTAAATATTCATATAAAAAAAATCATTTTCTCCATATTTTTTTCCAAAATGATTTCACTTTCTCTAATAAAATATCACATCCATTTTCTCTTAATTTTTGAATTATTTATTTATTTATTGCTAAATGATGAATTGCAATTTAACTTCTAACTATAATATTTTATTTTATTTTAAGGGGGGCAATATATTTTTTTTTAAAAGAAATTTGAGGCGAATAATAGCATTTGTTGGAATTTCTTAATAATATTTAATACTATATTGTCACGACTCGGAAAATAGGTGTGACGATCTTAGGATGTGGATTCAGTCAATGACGACCAACACTTGTAGAACCCCTATAATATCATAATACTATCCTGTAATAATCATATTCAACATTCATTTATATCTATAATCTCAAAACATAATATCATATCATCCATATTGTCCCATTTTCAAGTTCAACTTAATAAATTTTAAATATTTATAGTAACAGTCAAAAATAATATTTTACCATTATTCCATTACTAATAATATCGACCATATATTGATACAGACCAATGAGCATACTAGATTAAAACTAAAATGCATAAGTATCAAATATTTAAATAACCTAAAACAAACAGCAGTTTCTCGAAAAAGAGACTGAAACCGCACTATTGCTCAAAACTTGAAAATATTAAACTACAAATTATGTGAGTATAAAATACTCAGTGAACTTACTATATACCAAATTACATGTAGAAAGGTGATAGGTTTTAGGAATACAAAATTTAATAATTATTAATCAAGGTTATACACACCAATGCTCACAAGGAAAAATTTCAGGTAAATAGAAAGAAAATAGTATCATTATTATAGCAGTAAATATAACTGGGTCTCAATAAGAATCAAATGTGGGTCCTTGTGTGCATAAGACAGATATAAGGTGTCTGTAGTTATAGTCGAATATCCACTGTGTACATAAGGTGGGCCAAACTTTATCGCTGAAACAAGTCCCTTCCCAGCTAGGGTTCTGGACAATTTGCCCTGTTCAGTAGGCCATTGTGCACAATGCTGATGATTTTCCCTCTACCGCCCCATCAGTATAGGAGTTTTGTCAAATTCACATACATATGGTATCAAACATAATATAGATCATTAATGAATCTGTTATCATGATCAAGTATCACCAAATATACAGTATGTATCAATATCAGTCTAAGATGATAATTTATATCAAGTTGGTTGCATATCGGTACAATATCAATAATAGATTTAACAATGAATTTATTAATAAGGAATGGGATAAAATTCAAGAACTTAAACAACTATCATTGTCACTAGTGCCATTGGTTAGCCAATGTCGCTAGCGACAATGTCCTTGGGCTTAGACAATTAACATAAGATATCAAAGTTTCATTTGGGACTTTCACCGAACATATGATGTGCATAAGTTTGAACATTATTTGGTGAGTAATGGACGCATTATTGCTAAAGACCAAAATACCAATAGCAAGTTCACAGTGCCAACAATCAAGTAGGTTTAGTAATTCCAACCATTCATAACATCAATTGTATCAAAATGACTTGGAAAAGGAAAGAAAAAACAAAGAAAAATTATGGGCAAAATCTCAAATGGCCATTCAGCCAACCATTAATTCACAAGGCAGTATTCCAAAATTAAATCAAGCAAAATGGATAATCTTTATACTTTTCCTCCAAATGAATTTCTACACCAAAATAAACTATCTAATTAGCTTCTAATCATCAAAATAATAATTCTAATGGCTAAATTATTAATTAAACTATACTAATTTCAATTTGGATTTCATACATAATCAATTTAGGGTTAACAAATTGAAAATTTAGTCAATTAAATTAAATTGATGCTATCTAATGACATAACTCTATTTATCATCATCAATAATCCTTAAATAAACCTTAAAATAAACAAAAATACTATATTACCTTAAAGGGAGAGATGACCCAAGTACCTAGAGGAAGAATTTCTTAAAACTTTGCTTGCTCTTGGATGAAATTGGAGTAGGAAATGATAATTTTATGTTAAAATTTAAGGTTTTTAATTGATTTTCTTTTAAAATTTGCAACAAAAATGATGGGTTTTGGTTAGGGAAATTTTCGGCACACAAGGAAAGGAGAGGAAGATGAAGGTGTTTTATGTGTAGAAAATTCTATTTTGGCCTTTATATAGTGTATAATTTGGTGTATTTGCAAATAAGTCTTTCGTATTTTTCATATTTACGTTTTTACCCGTTAACTTCTGTAATTTATTCTGGTTATTCTGTTAGGATTCAAGTCTTAGTGTGGCATATAGGAAGGTCACAAAAATGCTGAAATTATCAAAATACCCTTCAAATTCTTTAATTACTCTAAAATAAGCAAAATAGATAATTTTCACACTTTTCCTCCAAATGAATTTCTACACCAAAATAAACTATATAATTAGCTTCTAATCATCAAAATAACAATTCTAACGGCTAAATTATTAATTAAACTATACTAATTTCAATTTAGGTTTCATACATATTCAATTTAAGGTTAACAAATCGGGAATTTAGTCAATTAAATTAAATTGATGCTATCTAATGACATAACTTTATTTATCATCATCAATAATCCTTAAATAAACCTTAAAATAAACAAAAACACTATATTACCTTAAAGGGAGAGATGACCCAAGTACCTAGAGAAAGAATTTCTCAAAACTTTGCTTGCTCTTGGATGAAATTGGAGTAGAAAATGATAATTTTATGTTAAAATTCAAGGTTTTTAATTGATTTTCTTTTGAAATTTGCAACAAAAATGATGGGTTTTGGTTAGGGAAATTTTCGGCACACAAGGAAAAGAGAGGAAGATGAAGGTGTTAAGTGTGTAAAAATTATATTTAAACCTTTATATAGTGTATAATTTGGTATATTTACAAACAAGTCCTTCGTATTCTCCGTATTTACGTTTTTACCCGTTAACTTATGTAATTTATTCGTTATTCTGCTAGGATTCAAGTCTTAATATGGGAAGTGAAATGATTCATTTTGAGTCACTTTATTTATTAAAAATGGTTATGAGTCAATTCTTAATTCTAAACAATGAATTTTCAAAATTATCCCAAAATTATCATTAATTACGATTTTGTCACTCTTTAAAATTCAATGTTTTCAAATATTTTTCAATTCTTTTTTTTTTTTACCATAATTTCATATAAAATTAACTAAGTTAATTCTCTCAGGTTTGGATCATAAATTCTTAATTTAGTCAAATTGCTATTTTTTCAAATGATGTAATTAATACTGATATTTTTTTAGGACAATAGCACAAAACTGATTTGATTGAAGTTTAAAAATTCCAGGAAAGTCTTTTTATTTTATATATATATATATATATAAAAGACATTATTGGTGGAGTGACTCAATTAATTATACCCAAAAACAAAAGCAAAGTATATCTTTCCTTTTTTAGGCCAACATAAGTCCACAAATCAAAGAAAAGTTTTGGAGAGCATTTAGTAATTTAGAGATCGAGGAATTGGTTGGCATTTTTGTATGTATTAGGAAGGCAATGAGTGGAGTTGTTGAAAAAATAATACTTATTAAGAATTTGATATATTTGGATTTTGGGTAGACAAAATCATTTGGTTATTCTTGTTTGTTTGTAATCATCATTTCTGTAAATATCATATAGTTGTCAAATTCCACCCAACTAGGCCAGTTCAACCAAAAAATTCCAACAGGTAAAACCTTTTTTTTTTTTTTTTTTTTTTTTTTTTTTTTAATTCGATAAAAATTCATTCATCCAATCGAATATATAAATACTCCATCCAGTCGCAAAGATTGCTTTTTTTTTTTTACCAATTAATTTTTATAATATTATAATTTATTAATTAATTGAGTATAATAATATATATTATTATTCAATATCCAACCAGTATAAAAATATAAAAAATTTATTTATTTATTTATTTTAATTTTAAATCATAAATAAATAATAAAATTTCTTATTATTAATTATACTTTATTATTTCATATACATGAAATGAATTCTACTATATATAAATTTAAGAGTATAATAAAAATAATTTGAATGTCTATTCACATATTTATTATAATAATAAGTACATGTCAAAATTTAAGTAGATTTTAAATTTGATTTTTTTTTATTTTAAAATTAAAAATAATAATAATAAAATATATTAATTAATTAAAATGATCAATTGAATTATCACTGCATATGATTTTGTTATAAAACTTCAATATCATTAAATGAATATATATATATATATATATATATATATATATATATATATATATATATATATATATATATAAATAAATATATTTTTAAAAAATTATTATATTA